>VYZV01001874.1:347844-372679 GCA_013401275.1 Pandion haliaetus | reverse complement strand
TTTATTTTTATTTTATTTTATTAAATGGTCTGGTTGGTGGTTGCATACCTATTTAAAATGAAGCAATCAGATACTGTGACAGATAAGTTGAGAGGCCATAGTTCAGATATTATCAGTACCAAGTATTCTTACCAGATGGCCAAAGTGCCGTCTTTCAACTAATCGTGGATGTGATTATAATGTTTTTATGAACTTGTTCCAATTTCATCTTTTATTTGTCTCCATAGCTGTTAAGTGCACTTTTTATGGTGTTTCTCTCTACTGGAAAATTTAGATCAGATTAGAACATGATTTCTCAAAGCTGTGGGAAATAGTGCATAGTTTAAAGAGGATTAGTGATCAGTATGTATAAGGACTATTCTGTGTAAGGTAAATCTTAGAAGGAACACCTTAATCTTTAGTAATTTATGTGTCAGTAGAGATTTCCTTCTTACTTCAGCTGGAATCTGTTGTGTTAAAGGTCATTTTATTGAAATTCATGCTTACATATTCATAAAAGCATGCATTTTTCTAAGCATTATCAGTCACCAAGTTTTTGAAGTTGCCATGCTGGATATTTTCTGTATCTTCTAGCACCGGAATCTGGTATGAAGAATAAAGTGAAATGTTTGCTTTTGATATTACAGCATTAAAAAAAAATTGGGAGGGGGGATTGTGATGACATATGGTCTTCATACATAGCGTGGTTCAACTGGTAGGAGAACATGAAATTATATGAATGGGAGAACTAGTTGATGGGCTTGGGGAAGCAGGTCTGTAGATAGTTATAGGCTGATGCTATATAACAAATTTTTTTGGCTTTAATGGTATGGCTGTGATCTAGGCACCTTTTGCTTATTTCTGTGTCTTTATTCTTTGAATCCTCTGGGAATAGCAGACGTGGCAAGATATGGTTTTGTATTTTTCTTTTGCATTGTTTTAATATATGTTTGTTAAAACAGCTCTGTAAATACTGTGGAGATCTAGGCTGAAAAGGATGAGGGGAACCTGAGTGTGGCAGGTAGAAATTTTGACCTTCTTGATAGATCTTTGGTCTTTGACCTGGACTTAGCAGTCCTATTCCTGCATTATAAAAGCTGGATATTTGCCTTAAAGATGCATCCCTTCTACTTTGTCCTCTTTTTTCAGCCTTATTTGCCTTTTATATTACCTCATCAGGTAGATTTTCAGGGTTCTCATGTTTGCATCACTGCCTGTTTATCTTGCATTGGTTTTGAAGTCTTAGCAAGGAAGAAGGCTGCTAATGTCATTCCCCCACTGCGCTCCAGGTTCTTCATGCAGGTGGCTTTGTGCTATAGCCAGGGCTTTCCCCGATTTACCTCTTGGACGCTTAGGAGTTCTGCTGTTCCCTCCTTAAGCTCTGAAGAAACCCAGGAGTCTGAGAGCTGACTCCTTGCATTTCTGGCTGGTGCATGCTCTTAAGCTGCTCCCAGTCACCCTACAGGGAACTCAATTTTTGTTCAGCTCTTTGGGGAATTTTGCAGGTCAGCTTTCAGCTTTCTGAGCCATAAGTGGCCTCAAAGTGGTCACTCCATGGCACAGCTGGAACCAGTGACCTTTCTGCGAGATTTGTACTGGCTCCCATCAACCAGCAGGATACCACTTCCAGAGCTAAATCTAACCTGCTATGTGAGAGTTATTTGACAATCTTGTGTTGCCAAAGACTGTGGCACTGCATCTCCTTCCATTTATCCTTGATTTTTTTTCTCCCCACCAAAATTTGTTTGAGATTTCCTTTAATAGAGGGTTATGAATAACACTTGTCACATTTGGAAAACTTAAGTCATTGAGGAATGATTTCAGCTTACTCCTCTGTAGTCTGCCAGCCTTTTTGCCACTCAAGATTTGAAGGACTGCACAGTACTATAGAGCTGTTTCATCAAGTTTTCTAACAACAAAATTGCTTTGCTTTTCAACCTTGAGGATTTTCTGTTTACTACAGGCCAAGAAAATGTGATCCAGAGGGCATAGACGTATAGCATGTATAGTACTGGAAACTAGAGGAGGCTGCTCGACGTGTATACGTGTATCTGAGAGCGTGTGTGTGTGAGCTCTGGCATTCCTATCCTAGGCACAGGGGACTGGCTGTCAGACGGGTGTGAAGTGTGTTATTGTCTTGCTTATGGCATCTCTTTGTTTCCCATCCACAGTCGGACTAATGACAGCTCTGGTAATGCCAGATGGCAGTCACCAGTCATCATTTAATAGCAGAAAAATGTCTAAATATTGTCTCCAAAATTGGTTTATTCATTCTTTCTCCTCGTCCTAGCCTGGCAGTGATCCGCAGGCAGCACTTAGGGACCTCCTAAGAAGATCCTATGTAGAAAACTGTCAGAACAGATTGCTCTATGGATTTTCAGAGGATTAAAGTTAATTAAAGATCTCTTCCTCACTTTCATTTCCTCCTATCTGCCAGCTATTTACATGCTAATGTAGGGTCTGCCAGGGAGAATGGGAGAAGTGTCAGCATTGAGCATGTTATCACACATGGAAACAGTAGAAAATAATGAGATGAGCAATATAGGTGTGTGTGTGTGTAGCTTGGAAGTGGAAGCAGCAGTATAGCAGTCAGCAGCACTGCTTTTTGCATATTTTCAGTAGTGTGTGATCTTACTGAATATAAGTCACTCTATTATATCCTGCACTGCCTAATTTAATACTTCATTCACTATAGTGTCTTTACATAAGCAGTTTTATAAATAGACAGATTTAAGTATTCTTTTTTTTGTCTGCCTTGTTCTGAAGAGGATACTTCTTTTCTGCAGAACTACTGAGTAGTTTTACTAGGAGTACAAACCAGGGAGCAGAGATGGTGGTGTGGACTGGTGTCTACTGTTGCCTTCCCTTGGAAAGATTAAGCAGCATAGGTGCTCAGCATGTAAGCAAACAGAGAGTGGATATAATAGTTTTCTGCTCCAGTTGCATTATTATTTGCCCGTTCCATTTTCACATTATTTCAGAGGAGTATTTTCTTGTGTAATTTTTCAGTATCTTCCATTTTAGCACTTTATTAAAATAAAATTGATCCCAGGTTATGTTTCAAGAGGGAATTTAATGCTTTAGGAAAATGAGAAGCCTTGCTGTCTGTGCTTTCAAACAAAACTATCAAACCCACCTGTATCATTGAGCATAGGTAAAGAGTTTTTTCAGCTGCTGAAGGCAGTGCAGATAGTTTGAGGGTACTGAAGGTAATTAAGCTTCTAAGGACCAAGGGCAGCCAAAGACAGAGTTGTTTCCTGCAGCTTTTTGTTCCCCAATGCGCAAGTGAAATGCAAAGTGACTAGCTTAGCAAAATAAGACATGCTTTCCCTGGGCTGCCATTGAGGCCAGAGTCCCTGTGTTTCATGTAACCTTTGCAAAACATCTATTTGGCATTAGTCTTTTTCTTTGCTTTAGTCTTTTGTGGTTTTCCTAGTGGAAAACATGATGGTCTTACTCTAAGATGTCAGATGGCTGTTCTTTGGCCTTGAAAATCAATGTGACCTTTTGTGAAAGAGTTAAAGATGAGGGAGAGGGAAATACCTTTGGGAGACTTAGTTGGGGCTGGCAGGGGGAGAAGGTCACCCACACTGAGAAGTCACAAGTGATCCCCTGCATGCTTATGATTTCATAGCGCAGCTTTCTAAACAGATGCTGTGAAAGGGATGTCAGGTGAGAGATACCCAGGGATTTTGGTGTTTGAGGTTTTTTCTTGTACTTGATATTCTAGATCCTCTCCTTAGCGAGCCTGGTGGGACTGACCAAGATGAAATGCTGCTGTGCAATAAGCCTAAGGCTGAATTTCGTCCTGTTGTGGTTCTGCTAACATCATCTGAGCCACGCCAGGGAAAATGTTGTCCCTGGTGTCTAGATGTTGCTAAAGGCTTGTTACCCAGGCCTGTGGAGGTCTGAATAATTCAGAGTATAACATGTTGTACTTGGTTTCTCATAGCAGAGGAAACCAATATTGTTTCAGTATCTCTGCTGACTAAATCCTATTGCTAAGTGTGGTTGGGAGAATGTGATATGGTTGCCAGTAGAAAAGATGCTGAGCACTCAGAATTTATTGAAGATGGGAGATGCAAGTGTGGTAGTCGAAAGGAAAGGAGCCACACATGGAGCAGATAACTTGTACAGTCCCTGCCTGGGCTGCCTGTCCCTGGCAGGGCCAACACAATGCTGCTTTCAGGAGCTCTGACAAATGGAAATGAGAACTGATGCTTTTTAAAAAAAAAAAAAAAAAAAATATAAAAAAATTAAATTGTAAAACTCGTCTCTCTTGCACAAGTGGTAAGACTCCTGATTTTTGTGTGTGCAATATTGGGTTTGGACAAATATGGAAACATTTCTCTCCTTTTGTTAAGTAGGCTCAAGCTTTTCCTAACAGTGGTACAAGTGTGTGTGTCTATAGATAACGTATGCACTTTTTTCCTGTTTCATCTATGTAGTACTTCGTATGAGGGAGGTTTTTGTTTTGTATATTACGTGGAGTTCTTCAATTGTATCTTGCTATATGCTCAAAGGAAATTTTTTTTTTCTGTGTTATATTGTTGTAGAAAGAGATCCAGACATTTATTGGTGTCTAACAAATGGTCTTTTTATTCAGTCAAAACAGTTGGTCTATTTTGAGACTGTACTGGAGCCACATCATGTGGTACACTCTGTCTTCCTAAATAATGCAGTTTGGAGCTACTGCTAGGAAGAGAGCAGTATGATAGCCACTTGGGGTAGGTCCAATCACCAGGACTGGAGCTGAGTCTAGTCACCCCCAAATTTGTAAGGTCACACAGTGCAGAAGTGCTCTCCAAGCAGGGATTAGGACATTAGCTATGCTGTAGTTGATTGGGATGGATGGTGCTTGAAAAAATCAAAGTAATTTTCTGGGTGACCGCAAAGAGGAGAGAGTAGGGGCAAAATTTTGGCCTTTGGCTAAGACTGTCAAAACATTTGCAGTAGCCACTCCTAGAAATCTTAAAAGCAGCTGTTTTTCAAAAAGGAGTGAACTCTCAGCCTTTGGAGACACAGCCCTTATAGGTATCTTCTGTTAAAATATCTATATTGTTCTTTCCTGGGTCTTTTACATTCTCTACCTGCTGCAGCCTGTGGACTGTCACAGTGGATGTATGCTGTGGAGAAATGTCAAAAGGACGTGCCGCTGCAGTGTGATCTGCTATGGATGTAAGAAGATGGGAAATGTCAAACCTGACAATATAATGTAAACAGCAAACTTTTTTTTAGACGTTAATAAGCATTCATTCTTACCACAATACTGAGGTCTAAGCTCATACAAAGGCTCAAACTTCAGTCATGTCTAGTGGAGCTTTAATTTTTTTTTAAAGTGAAGTTTAATTTTTCATCAGTCTATTGACATTTTTCTATAACACATCTGAGAGATTTTAATCCAATTAAAAAGCAAAAATGTACAAAAAGTGAGAAAAATTAGAAACCCAGTCAAGACCACTTCAGCCAAAAATGAGCAATTGTTTAATAGGTTACATGTGCTTGAGAAAACATGTGTTTTCAGTGGTAATTAATAGTTAAGGTTGAACATTTTTCCACAGGCAATGCAAGTTACTAGAAAAGAATTGAGAAAAAAAAGTATTTTTCATTTTTTTAGGTATTGCATGCATATTTTGCTACTTTCTGCAATAGCCCTTTTCTGGGACCTGTAAATATATGGATCTCTGTGAGATATTTAGTAGCAATGCAACAGTTGCTTTGCCATTGAGAGGAGAACTTAAATCTTTTTTGACAACCAAAATCGTCCAGCACACGTATATGTCTGTGGGTCACAGAGCCTTCATTCTGCATCCTTTCCTTCAGACTTTCTGATTCTTGGTGATGTATGTAGATATTGGGAGCAGAAGGTGATTTTACAGATACAGGTGACAAGAAGAGTTTCAAATAATGAGGAAAAAATTTTCTGTCAGTATATTGGCTTTTTTAAATTAAAATTTCATGTTAGTTTGATTTCTGGAACTTAAGTAGAGCAAACCAGGCAGCATGGCAAGACTCCTAATACCGAAGTTAGATTTTTGTTTTTAATTTCTGGGTGTCCCTCAAGATAGGAAGCAAAGGAGCAACCTAGAGCAGTAAACAACATGAATATTTCAGAAGCAGCATTTTTTTCTATATGCTACCATCTGTTGATGACCTATGCACAGGAAAAGATGATTTTTCTGAACTCAAAGGATTCATTTCCTGATGAGACGTGCTAGGAAAGCTGTGAAATACAAGGTAAATCCTGATGCTTGAGAGCTCTCTCCAGCCTTTTTTTCTTCCCTCATGGACACTTCTATGTACTGGTTAAATGCAATTGCTGACAATAGTATTATTGTGGGGGAAGAAGTGATGCACAGCCCTTCCAGTCTTATAAACATATACATAAAAATATAAAAAACTAGCATATGAAAGCACTAAAGAGGTCTGATTCAATAAGACAGTGTTTTCTGTGTGTTAACTTTCTGAATGGCTGATGATAGAAAAGAGAGGTCATAAATTCTGTCCTTGCATCCATGAACATTGCAAAGAAACCTCAGATGCCCACAGCACCTTTCCCATTAATGAGTTTTCCTGTGTGCTGTGCAAATGACCCCTAGATATGTGATAGCTTTTAATACATTTTGAAACTCTCTCTCCTGTAATTAACTTCTCATGGAATAAAACACAAGGCTGCAGGGGTTATAGATTTGAAGAGACTGTTCCAACAGGTTTTGAAAACGATACGTAGAAGTCTTTCTGCCATTCATGTAATTAAGCTTAATTATTTTGAATTTATTATAAGGTCTTGAGCACAGATATGTAACAAACCCTATGTTGTTCCTCAGCAACAGCAACTTTTTAAAGCCCTCTTCAGTCGGATCCTAGCCAAGCACAGCATTCTTCTTTCCTGCTTATTTGGCAGCATGGCCCATGCTAGCCTACAAGATGTTGCAGCCTCCGCATGTTTTTCATCAGAGCAGCTCCCATCACCAGAGAAAGACTGATGATACTAAAGCCTCTTGCTCAGTCAACATGCTGCCTGTTAGCATCAGATTAACCTTTCCAGCCCTGCGAAGTTTAAACAAAATCTGTCTGCTCTTCCCACCCTCTCTACTACCTCCAGCCTTCCTGCATCACTGATGTGAAGTGCAGAACTGGTGGTGACAGTGAAGTTCATCTGTGGCATGCCTGAGGGGCACAGGTTTTGACTGTTAATTAATAATTCTGATCCTGCACAACAACTAGGCTGATGACAAGTCAGTCTGTGCAGAAAACTCCTGGTAGACTTTGAAGCAAGCATGCAGAAATATCCTATTTTCAGCTGTACATATTTTTTTTCCCAGAATTGCTTCACCATGGCACTGCTCTAAATATGTCTTGTGAGATAAGCTTTAAATCCTACTTGGGCAAAGTTTATTAAAAATTAACATTTGCATGAGGAGTTATAAAAAAGAATAGGACCTTCATTAGGTTAGAATCATCCAAAGTACAAAATAATATTGAATTGCTCTCCACTGGTCCAGACCAGGAGAAGTCTTACCGCCTGCCAAATCTTGGAGCCCAGAAGTAGTCAGCATCAATAACATCCAATAAGCCACATTACAAACTGCACCTCTAACCCCCAGGTGCTCGTTTTCTAGGTGTGAGAAAAATGAGCCACTACCGACAAGCTAAACAGCCTGAAATCATTGGCATGGGATATTAGCTGCCATATGTCTTCAGATATGATGTAGGTTGTGTCATATTGTTTGAATCAGGGACTGGTTTGAGGAGGGATCCATGGTTTTGTCTCAAATGGCTTTTTCTTGGTTTTTCCCTAAATTGGGCTCACATTCTCGCACCCTGCTGTCTAACTTGAATTCAGTAATACTTTGAACTGGAGCACAGTGGCATTGCTGAACGTATAAAGCAGAGCCCGGGCTGCGCTTTTGCTTTTTGAGGATGTGTGCAGAGCAGTGAGTATGTGAGCTGGGTCACTCAGTGGCTGGTAGTGTGCTGGACACCCCTGAGGTTCTCCTGTATATCACAACGCTGTTCTGCTCTTCTGTGGGGAAAATTATGCAGTGTTCATTTGATATAAGGTCCCAGACTAACTGCTCTGGTAGTTCATGATGTTTGGAAGTGAAATGTCAATGCAGACGATATAGTTTGATACGGTTTTGCTTTATGGAAGTTCACGCTTGGACCAAAGTATCCCATGGGCCAGGTAATGCTGGTTTAGCCTGACTGAGGATGTATCCCAGTGACAGTGATTCTGATCTCCAGCCTTTACAGAAGTTAGAGGAAAGTAGACTAACAGTAAAGATGCTGAAACACAAGTGGGATGAGAAAGATCCGTTGTACAATCTGTAGGGAGAACATCAATTTTCATACAAATCTAGGACAGATGAGGAACACTTCCTTTCTCTTATTCCTTGTTTGTTGGGGCTGCATATTGTTTGAGTGTACCTTGCAGCATTTAATCTGTTGTGATTCCCTTAAATGTCTGTCTCTCCATCATACTCGCCTTCCCTTGGGCTGCAAGTCACCAGCATGTGTGTCTTTGTGTTAATTTGTCCCAGTTCACAGGCATAGCATCATTAGTGAAATAACGCTGCTGCTGTAATTACTGTGGGATTTGTGCGCAGCAATGTGCTGTTGCATTGCAGTGTACCTGCTTTTTAATCTACGTGGGCCATCTGCTTTATTTCTTAACTAAAAGTTGTTTTGTTTCTGCTTTGGAAGAGTGAATCTGCTGCTCTTAATCTTCTCTGTGTAGAAAAACATTGCAGCTAGGATAAATTAAATCCCTGTTTGATAGATCATGCTTGTTTTCGTAAGATTTCTTCCAGGTCATGCCCTGTAGTTTTGCTGTGCACAAGTTTTTGCCCTCCTTTGTGGCTGCAGGGACATTCGGGTCAGAATTTTGGTAGGACCACTCTGTAATCTAGACAACTCTTGACCACTGTGTCTGGCAAGTTCAAACACAGTATACGGTCCTGCTGTTGGCTCTGTAGTGAAGGTACTCCAATACAACTGAAAGATGTTACTGGGCGGTTATCCCATGACAACTCTGCAAGTAATAACCTTTTAAAACCCCATTCAAGTAAGCACTGTATGTTGTGTGACAAAGCACTTCTGACAAAGAAAGAGGTCTCTTCTATCTTTTACTACTGCTTGCCTGATTATAAATAGTAAATTGTCAGACTGATCAGGTCAAAGACCTGAGTTTCTCCAAATCTTCTGCAAGGGCTGTCTTCTCCCCTTTTGACTTTCTCTTCCCAGGACTTCTCCAGGATTAAATGGATCAACTCCTTGTTATGAGCTGGTTCCCTAAGCTTAGGCAGTCCTCAGGCATAGAAGTAGATAAGTGGGATGGAGCATTGATATGGCTGTTAGAGAAAGCTTTCTTTTATTTCCCAGAAAAACTCGTCCATTAGATGATGATTTTGAGAGGTATTCTTTGGTGTGGTCAAATTGGATGATTTTGGATGCTGTAGCGGCATTAAAATAAGATTGTAAAATAAGAGCAGTGGGGATTTGGCAGCATGTGTCACTTTTCTGGTCTTTTGAAAGAATTTATAGCCTAGTTTTACCGTAAAGTGGGTTTTGTTGTTGTCATCTTATACGCCTTTTAAAAATGTTCCTGTTGTCAATAAATAAGGTGAGGGCTACAGTGATCCATGCCTCAAAGAGTATAAAATGAGAAAAATACACTTTCTAAGGTCTGTTGACAGTTTATTTTTCTTGTAATGGGAACATTATTTCTACATGGGCCTATCTCTCCTTACCACTAGAAGTTGTTGCATTCAATTCTGAGACAATGAAATAGCAGCATCAAATCCGGCAGTTTGCATCTTGGTTTTGTTAAAAGAATAAAAATAAAACACTATTATTTCTCATAAGACGTTTTTGGAGTAGAGCAATCATTTAGAAAATGAAAAGATCCTTTGTCTAGGAGGCTCTTCTGTTTCGTTCTTTAATCTAAGCAGCTGTCTTTCTCCTTCCCCGTGGGAAGTTGTGGTGGGTAAATAACATGGAAATTCATTTGATGATGGAGACATTAGAGGTTGGTATGGACAATTAATTTGTTATTAGACAGAATTAATTTTATTTGATCCTTACATGGTTCTGTTGCTGCATATAAATAAACTCAGCAGCTTCACGAGTTAGCCTGCAAATGTAGCTCTGTTCAGTTTTGCTGAAGGATGGTGTTTTTATGGCTGTGAGGTCAGGAGTGGCTTCTTTCCTTGCCTATGTGTGAAGTGCAGATTACAAAGAAGTCTTTGGCTTTGTGCTCCTGGAAGTAATTTCTGGGTTTGTGACCTAAAACTTGTGCTTTTCCGCTTAATGAGCGGTCTGTTTCATAGCACAGCTAAGCCTATCCAACATGTTGCTGTGAAAGGAATGGTCCCTCTTCCCTTCTCCCCTTCCCAAACTAAATGATTCAGTTATTTTCTTTGTGCAGAACTGGTTTGAAAATGAAGTTTCTGAAGCTAAATCAGCAGAAAGCTAACTCTAGAGGAAAGTGCGAAGCTTTTTGCTTGTGAATGGTGAGAGTTCCTTTGCTTGTACAGGGGACAGAACAAAGTATCAGTGGCTACAGGTAGAACTGTTGATTTTCATCTCCAGAGGGATGATGATCTTGCAGTGTCACAAAGCAGCACCTTCATATTTCCTCTTTTATTCCTACAATTCAAAGCCATATTTTGGTTGATTCTGGTAGGTACCAATCATTTCTTCTGCAGAAATAGTTAGAAAGGAATTAGACTTCCCTCCATCTTTCATGATTTTGGCATGTCAAGAATTTAGAGCATGTGTAACAGGAAGACTTTGGGAATGTTCAACCTTGTTAACATCTCTCCTTTACTGTTTCTTTCTGGTTTTGCCTTTTTCCAGCGTGACGTTAGGAAAGGCAGCATCTCAGAAGTGGCTGCACAATAGCGGTAATCTTTTCCTAAATAGAGCTGGTGCATAGTTGATAAACACATTCTTTTTGTTGTTTTGATAAGAGTGACCTAATCGCTGGGAACATCCCCAGACAGAGCCTTGAAAGAGGTCTGTGGTTTAGCCCAGTTCTTCTAAGCTGCTGAATGACCACAACCACTTCATCTTGAAGGGCATCAGTTTCCCCTTCTGGAAAATGGAGGTGGTGCTGCTGAACTTCCATTAATAGGCTGCTTTTAAGAGTGACTGCTTAAAAGTGCAGCATAAAAATCTAAAGGTAGTCCTACACTTCTATACTGCTAAGTGGAAAGGTTCCATGAACAAGTTACTTATAATAGCGTCCTCATAAGACATCTGCTTTTGCATATATTATACTGCATTTTTCCTCCTGCTTCTCTCCTGTCTTAATTGTCTCTGCTCCAGTTTTCCCCAGACTGGAGAGTCTCTTGCTTGTGCTAGATTGGCGAACTAAAGATAAAAGTTTTTGAAAATGAGACCAAGGACAAAAGCAGGGTGTATGTTCAACTTGGAACTGTAAAGGGATATGTGAATGTGTTAAAAAGGGTACAAAATTCAATTATTTTTGTTAACTGGTGAGATCAGAAGAGGAATCAATTATAATGTGCAGATATCTTTCTTTGTGAGCTGCATGGTGAAAACTTAAATTGCGTTTACTTTTTAAAGTTGATGTGCCAGGAGACAGCATTGTTTCAGTAGGTATGAACAAGTAAGAGACTAATGTCATCTATAAGTGGCAGGAAAATATGAAACTTGCACCTCTTGACAGTAATCTTTTCAATTTAAAAAGCAAATTGGAGAAATGCAGTTTAACTATTCCCACAATAAGTGAGAAAGCAGGAGAAACTAAGGGATAAAAACACACCTCTTGAAGAAATTCAAGGGTAGACTTGGTGTACATTGTTGGAGATGATTTAGCAGTAATTAAGTCAGTTCTAACATAGTGGGTAAGACTGTAGATGAGAATAAAGAGAAAAAAAAAAAAGAATTGTCCTGAATATCCATTAGCATGCCAGACTGTTAGCAAGCTTAGTAGGAGAGCAGTGCGGAAGTAAGCATTAGTCATGAGTAACTGTCCTCCCCTTTCAGAGAGCTCCAGGTCCACACTGAGCAAGTGCTTAATGATTGCTTTAACCATCCAGCACAGACAGGCTGTCATGTCTTGGTCAGCAGCCTCGTGGCTGTTTAAAATGTTCTGGTAACAGAAACAATAGAGGTCACATGAATTTTCTTAACGTTGAATGCAGAAGTAAGCCCAGATCCTATTTGTTTCCCGTCTCCCACTGCCCCAGTGAGGTTCTCACCTATTTGCACTTGCTGAGCCCCACGCATGCGATGCCTGCGCAGGCATGTGCCTGTTCCCAGTGCTGTGCTTTCTGCCAGCCTCCAGCAATTGCTAGCAAACTTAGGCTAGCGTGCGCCTAAGTTTGTGCAAACATTACAGAAAAACTTTCCTCACAGCTGGCATTTGCTGTGGGATGCCATGCCTCTCCTGCTGTGCTGGTGTGCAACACGACACAACGCTTATAAATAACACAAAGTTGTTTATAACACACTCCTATTGTGTTACAAGTAACAACCATATCAATTGCATACCATACATTCAAACATAAGAGTTTATAAACCACTTCAGAGACCCTGTTTCTTCATATGGGTAGTGAAAAAGAAATTGCTGTTTGGAGCATGGCTTTACTTTTATCTTTGCTGTTTATATCAGTGGGTTAAATTGTCTAATAACTTCAATTCTAAGCTTTTGAAATATTTTTACTGTAAAAAGTATTCTTTAAGTGTGAGACAGATATATTTGAAGTGCACAAATGTTGAATTTAGAGAAGAATGATGGTGTTCAACTCAATTCAGTGGCTAATATTAAAGAGACAATTACATATGATTTGTGAAATAGAGAGCAGCCTCTATAGAGTGTGGTACCTACAGGGTTTAACAGCACACTCCCTGATCTGAGCTAATAAGAGCAGTATCTAATATTAGTGTTTGCCTTGTCAGAAAACCCATTAGTGTGCTAGTGTGAGAATGATGTTTGTGATGCAGAAAGTGAGCAGCCTTTTGGTACCACACAAGGAGGCAGGGAGAAGCACTCTCTAAAAAGTTCATTTGTTATGCTGCTGTTTTCTTGTTTATGGTATTAAACTGTTGATAAAGAAAAAGATGTTTGAACATGTACATTCTTTTAGAAGCACACAAAATTCAGCTAGAGATTAATTCCTTTATTTGCCTGTGTTCCTCTAGAGTTTTTAAAATTTTTTGTAATTTTTTTTTTCTTTTGAGATGAAAACTTCAGAGGTCCCTAGTTTTCAAGGTATTTATTCTTTTCATGTCTTCCTCCTTCATATATGCTGAACTGGCAGTATTTTTTTCTTCCTTTTCGACACATCCAAAACCTAAATACAATTAAAGTTTCCATTCTGTGCCTACAATCTGTACCACAGACTTGATGAGAAGGGGTTTTCGGTTAGTACCATGTTTGTTTTCAAATTCAAAGTTTCTAGGGATTGGTGTTAAAATTAAGTATATGGGGTAACCTGTGGGATATGCAAGTGCAGAATCTTAAATAAAAATTGGGGCCTGAGCCAGTATTAGACCACAGACATTTCTTTCCTGCTTTGATTTTTAGTGTGGCTCTGCGAGCCTCCTGCATTTTACTTCATGGTGACTGGCCCTGAGTTTTCAATTACAAAGTGATTTCTTGTCCTTAATCCCCATCTCATTCATTCCTGGCTCTCCTTCCAGTCAGGTTTCGATAACTCTGTGTGAGAGATACTGCAGTGGTTCCTCTTAGTTTCTGGAGATGAATGGATATTTATTAACCATCTAGTGAGATGGTAAAAAGTAAGAGGAAAGAGTGAAGAATTACACTAGCCAATACTGCAGAGAAACATATCTTCAAATATGTAAAAGACTGCTTTAGAGAAAAAGGTAATAAATTTTTGCCTAGTATTGTGCTTATAGGCTTAGGAGATAATTTCTAGCAGATATTTTCTGTTCTGTTCACTCTTCCAAGGTGCTGCCCCAGCAGCTCAGAGTACAGACAGGACTGATGGACTGTGCTTTGCCCTCTCCTCCCTCCATGACCATAGCTCCTTAGGGTCCTGCTGCCTTAGACCAAGGGCGAAATCCAAATGACAGAGACTGTGAGCCAGCCTGGTTTTAGCAAGCGAGCCTCAGGTGGATAGGATCAGTATTTCTCTGGAGGGAGCTCTCTGTTGGAGCTCTGTGTATGTGGTCAGTGAGATACATGCCTTTGTGAGACTTCACATACTTAGATCATAAGGTACATCATTAGAAGGTACATCTGTATTTCACAAGTACATCAACTGCTTGTACCTTCTGCATCATGTTTCAGAAATCCCACTAGAGGATATTATATGATGATCTACTACAGAGTGTGTTCAGAAGTTGAAGGCTTCTGAAGATGCAGCATTAGCGTATATCTGGAGCCAATCTGATTTGCTCATGTTCAACTCATAGCTTTTTCCCCAATTTGCTTCTTGACTTAAGTGAGTATTAATCCTAAACTGTTTCATTAGTAACTAATTTGATTCAGGGAAAAAGTTGAAAAGATTTGACATATTCTGTAAAAACTGCACTACTTCTTCCATGGACTTGAGGCAGGTGTTTTGCACAAGAAGACTTTCTCATAGCCTTGATTGTTGATTTTGTTTGTGCGTGTGTTTAGCATCCTTGACGTGCACAGTAAGACAGAGGCAGAAACTTATCGCTTGCTGCTTTTTGGGTGCTTCCGTTCTTACCCTCAATAAGCTGAAGAGTCCTAGTGAATTAGTAATCATGGGTAGCATCTTTGGAGACTGCGCTGACAAAGGCAATACAGTAGTCATGCTTTCTTTTAATGTGGTAGAGCTCATATATGTTGTTATTGGAAGTGAAATAATAGGGACAAGTCTGAAAAATAATACTTGCAAGTGAAATAGGAACAGCTTTTTGGTATAAGTTGAGAAGAGGGATTGTGAAGTGGTCATAAATTCTAGCTGAATGATTTGTTCTTGTTACCTTTTGTCTTCTGTTCATCTCTAAACCAGCCTTTCTTGTGCTTGTGGTATCAAGTGATTTTATGTTGATTGCGGAGGCTTTTTTGAACAACCTAACATGGATGGTAAGGGTGCTGTTAAAGTAATTTAAAATGACTCCTGAGAGAAGGGAACAAGGCAAATAGCAGGATCACAGCCCTGGACTTCAGGAAAGCAGAGTTTGATCTGTTCATGAACCTGCTTGGAAGAATCCCATGGAATACGCTCCTGAAGAGAAGGGGGATCCAGGAGAACTGGGGATGTTGGGGTAGACAGTCTCCAGAGCAGCTTTCAAACCTTAACTGTTATGCGACTCTGAGTCTTATTGCTGGTAATAGACTATATTGAAAATGGTGTCATCTCATATAGCATTCACTGGTAAGATAAAGCTGTATTTGAGAAAGACTTTACTAAGTCAGGAGGGTGCTGGCCAGATTTATTTTTATTGTTAGGCACTTAGAGAGAAAGACATTTTATTAAATAATGTAATGGTATTTCACAAGTGGAAGCAGAAGAACCAAATATAGCAACAGATATGTGACTTCATTTTAAACTTTTTTTTTTTTTTTTAAATAATAAAAATAGCTCTGATAGTATTTCCTGACACATCACAAGGGACTTTTTTCCAGAGATGGGACAAATGGAGTCATGAGTGTTGTATGCTTAAATATTGCTGTGCAAATGGGTCTTTTCTCACTTTTTTGTCTTCTTGAGGAGTTACTTGATTGCAAACTAAAAATTCTGTAATTCTGCCTATGGTGGATTGAGTGTCCTTTGGATTGTCTTTCTGGTATGTGGAACATAGGAAAGGCTAAATGTCAACTTGAGTGCCTCCACGTTATCCAGAAAGTTCTGCATCATGGGTGTGTTGCAGTATGGAAGTAGGAGTTAATCTTCATCATTAACTGTCTGCTATTTAGCAGCTGTTTCCGTGATGTCATGTGACAGGGAGAGACTTCTGCCCTCTGTTACTGTGTCTTTTCTTTTGACAATCATTTCTGTGATTATACCATATTCTGTTCACTTTGATGAAGTTGTGCCTGGAAGTAGAAAAGCTGATAGTCCGTTTCGTTCTCTGATACGTGGCAGTTCATTAGTATGAAAGCAAACCAATGGTTTTAGTTTGCAACAAAGTAGATTTTTTGATACTGTGTTTTTGCTCTTTACTGCTATGTAGTTTTGTTGAAAATAAAATGTAAATAAATAGGAATATGCTTAATTTTGTGGTCAAATATTAATTGAAAGACTTATGAATGTTTTGGTCTTACACATTTAATCATCATTCTGTTTCAGATGTATATAATGAATATATTTCCTAAATAATGTTTTTCTTCTGGTAAACTGATTTTTTCCACTTGTTTTTAATGAAGCATGACTTCAGTGCTTCACGTTTTGTCTAATGGTTTGAGCATAACATTCTTGATGTCAATGCAGTTTTGAGGAAAGATTTTGTTGACTTAATATTGCAGAGGCAGTGGAGGGAGAACAAAGAAAGGAGCGTCGTTTTGTCTGTGTGAATTAATGCTGGTGACACTGTAAAAGGAAGGTGTTCACTGAGTGGCAGCTAATATTAATATTAGGTCTACTAACTTGTAGGCTATTTTAAAGTAATAGTTTAGTTTCTGAAATGTTTAAAATTTGAAGAAATCTGTGTATGTGGGCTGTTGTCACAAGGGCTGGAGGTTCTTTCGTAGGTGTAGACCTGCATTCTCTTCTCTTCTGTTGTCTGCTAGGTGTGGCTGAGGAGGTTATTGCCTGCCGTGTTCCCAAACCAAATTGCTGGGCTTTTGCCATCCCCTGGCTCAGCAGCTTTTGGGAGAGCATCTTGTCCTGCTTCTCTGTTGATGGGCTGAGCCCTCTAAAGTTGTTGAGCAGTAGGTGTTTGCCAACCTGTGTAGTTGGCACTGAGTGCAGTTAGGGAGTCCTCGCATGTGGGGATGTTCTGGTGGAGTGGGGTCTGGGTAACTTGTATGTGGAAGAGTTTGATGGGCAGCAGATGTTGGGATCATGAGCTCATTAGCCAGCTGGAAGCTGGGTGAGGGTGTGCCTGTTACTCACAGAGAGAGGTGGGGAAGGGACCAGTGATTTGCAGTGCATCCTCGCTGTTTCTCTTCATTTATTCCTCATCAACCCACTTCAGGTGAGGATGCTGCAGAATGAGAGCAGCAGTCAGAAATGGCAGATGAGAATGTGAAAAACTGGGAAAGCAGTTATGCTGGAAAACTGGAGATCGGACTTGTTTACCTTTAAAAAGTAGTTGAATAAGAGGTGACAAGTTGAAGGCCCAGAGTCTAATGAATGGTTTAGAGAAGTTGTTTGGGAGCTGTTGTTTTCCCTGTCTGTGCAATGCAAGAACAAAGGTGTTCAATGAAGCTGAAAGGTGGCAAATTAAAAACTGATAAAAGAAAATACATTTTCAAGCAATGAAAAAAGCAATAGGATTCATTTCCATCTGAAAACTGGCAAGGTCAGGAATTTATCAGGGTTCAGAAAGAGAGTGGATATTTATATGATCAGTAAAAATAGCCAGAGGCGTTGTCAATTAGAGCTTGTTTTTCACAAGTATTTATTAAATGTCATTTTTTTGGAGTTGGGAAACCCAAGGTGAAGGTGCAACTGGAATGGTGGCAGAGCACCATAATCTTGTACCTGCCTGATGTGGTCCTTGTACTTGGTTCTTAAGCATCCGATTTTGTTCTTCGCCATATCTGGGTCTCGCAGAACGGGATCCCAGGCACAGAGGGGTGGTTCATGGCCTTCTCTGCCAGCCTGCACTCATATTTCTATGGGATTCAAGTGCCAGCATATGACAAACCTCTGCTTGAGAAGCTGCAATCCAGAGGTGGCACACTTTCTAATTTAAGTGCAGAAAACTCTTTCAGAAGTGCAGTTCACAAGGTTAAAGAGTAGCCAAGCTTCGTTGGTATTTACTTGCTATCTGAGACCAAACCCTGAAGATGGCTCCTGATTAAGCTAATGAGACGCATTGTGTGGGTGTTGTCTGAAATGTGCTCTGGGTTGAGAGAATAAACCGATCTTAAAAAAAGCTGAGGAAGTGTTGCTTGGTGCAGTTTGTGTTTTTAACCTTTTTAGTTGGTTTATATACCCAAAGTGTTAAAGTGATTGTTCGTTCATATTTTCAAAGGGTACAAGTTAAAATAAAACATGTAACCCACATCATGTGGGTAATGTGAAACTTGTGTTACGTAATGTGAAATTAGTATTTTGACCACATCCACGTAAGTCATAGAATTTTAGTTCAAAGTAATGGCTTATTACTGCTTTGCTCTAGATAAATCATTGGGTCTGATAGAGTAAGCTGTCCATTAAGCTAGCCCAGTCTTACTGTTGGACGCATGGCTTGGGTGAGAAATGACCCTTTACGGTTATATTATTTCAAGAAGAATATGTTTATGTATTTTTTTGCCTTATAGATGGCTTATGTAGTCTAGAAGTTGCACACGGTGCCTCCTGTACTTAACAAAATGCTTTAGGCTGGGTACGCACTGGATGTCATATTGTATGTGTGGGCTGTTTGGGTTTCTTACCCTCTGCATCAGGGTGGATCTGTGAATACTGTGGGCTTCTGAGCAGTTCCCTAGTAGTTACGGGACAGTAATTGAAGGAAGTTTCCAGCAGTTGTTATAGACATGTGAAACCACTGTAACCCCAACATACAGTGGTCAGAAAGGCCTTTTGTATAGATGCATTCAACCCTATGGCTTGCAAATTTGGTCAGACATGATACGATGATTTGCAGTGTAGGTGCTGTGGGTGTCTGTAGGCTTCATGTGTGTTAAGGTGCACGTACTTAACTCGCTTGCCTGAGACAGTTGTATTGCAGCGGATACGCAGCCAGACCTTTTAGTCTTCTCTGTGCGGTGTCCTCTTC
Organism: Pandion haliaetus; assembly: GCA_013401275.1. Classification (NCBI taxonomy): domain Eukaryota; kingdom Metazoa; phylum Chordata; class Aves; order Accipitriformes; family Pandionidae; genus Pandion; species Pandion haliaetus. Next base: position 353,839 of record VYZV01001874.1, on the reverse strand, counting down.
CTAAGGAGGCATCGCTGGGCAGTGAGGGCAAGCAGCTGTGTCCCCTGTGCCCATGAGAATCCTTTAAAGATAACGCAGGTATGCTATGGGTGACCTAGGAGATAACTTGATGTATAATTTCTGAAACTCTTATTGAAGTCGCTGATCTTTTATACCCTGGAGGTAGCAGAGGGAATGTTTTATGAATTAAGTAAAATGTGGGAAATTATTAATATTTTCTAATAAAGCAGTCAGGTGATGTATATTGTGAAGCATTAGCTAAAAGCTCTTTTTCTTTGCCTTTTTCAAAAAGCCACAGCTGCCGTACTTCTAGAGTTGTTGACACATCGTAAGGGGACCAAGAAATTACTTTTCAAGTTCAGTGGAATGTGCTGTGTTCAGCTGATCAGATGAACTCAGGCCCCTGTTTTTTCTGTCTTCTCAATCTGATGCAAGATATTTGCCTTCCTGCTTCATTTCTGTGTTAGCCTGAATACCACAGGAACAGAGCCTGGATGGTGGTGTGGTTCCTCCTCCTCTATTTTTGCAGAAATAACTGCACTGGCTTAGAGCACAGTTCAGTTCACTTTTCTCCCAAGTTAATGATATTTAAGTGGTTAAAACTGCAGGAAACTGGCTGTTAAGAGATTGAGAGGCCAATATCTGGGTTACTTAGTAGGCAGGAAGAAAAAGAAATGCGAGGGTAAGGAAAGAACATAGGGATGAATTTTTATGTGCTGCAGACACTGGCAGAATAGAAGAATCTGATGCATCCTCACAAAAACTTTCTTTTCAGGGTTGAATAAGGCTTTTTTTTTTTTTTTTAAATAGATTAATAAAATATTACTTTTCTGTTGCCAGTAAGTAAGGATGAATACATTTCATTGTCAGTTGTATGCTTTCCCTCTGCCAGTGATGGTAATCTAGTGGCTAGGTTGAAGAAGGTGTGGTATTAATATATTTTTTTAAAGAAATTACTGTTTTTCAAATATGAACTGTGTACACGGTGTCAGATACTGGTGTCAGATGGAGAGTGGCCCTGTGCTGAGGCAGGTGAATAAGGCAGCTTCACGTTTGTGCAAGATTGCCACCGCTTGAGCAGTGGGGCTAAGAGAAATGGTAGAAAGAAGAGGGTTGGGGTTTTTTTTTTGAAAGCAGAGATGAGAAATACACTGAGATAGAAAAGCAAGCTTGTGCTAGAGGTAGGCAGTGGTGAGCATTCTGGTGGAAGGGACTTAAGTGAAGAAAAATCATAAAATTATTTCACAGCAGCAGGAGGTTAGGAAACGTAACTAAACATGTTAAACTCACGGTGAAACAAGAACCCCAGGGGTGTTTTAGTCAGCTAATATTTAGTTTGTTGCAGTGTCAGTTGTGTGATTGCTTGTCAGCTAGCATATGCGTGTGCTATAAGCAAAATGAGGCTTTTAGAGACCATGCACAATTTTCCAGAAGATAATAAGCAGGGGATTTATCAGAGACAGATTAAGAGTTACAGTGGATTTATTTGCTCTGGTCCATTGCCAGGTTATAAGGCAACCTTAGCCCTGTGCAGAGAAGTGTTGGAGGTGAGGGACAAGAGCTAGAAAGGAAGAACTATAAAACCGGAGAAAAACTTATGGAATATAAGAGCATGTAAGATACACAGGTATTTATAGGTACACATTTAAAGCTGCCTGCTGAATGTATGCCAAAAGAGCAGTCAGATTGCAGTCTCTCTCAAAAATTTAAGAAATGATGGGGGGGGGAAGCTAAGAGTGTCTCTGAATGCCTTGTTCTGGCACCCAAAATTAGCCTTTGATTGTCTGTCTTAGGCTTTCTGCCTGGTTGTGTCCTCTTCTCACCACAGTTTCCCCTGGTGGCTGCTTTCTCCAGACTTCCAACCTTTGGTGGAAAGTTGGTGTTCGACCTTGACGATACGGTACCTTTCCTAGCAAGAAAATGGCTCCATTATGAGAGTATCAGAAAAAGTGATGAAAACTTTGTTGTTGTGGGAGACAGGGACGCTTAATTCCTGGTTTGCTCTGTGCTTCTGGTTACTGAGTACGAGTACATGAGTCTTTCTGGCCTCTCTCCCACCTATTCAGGTTAGACACAGATTGAGGTACTTTGACTTCTTTATAGGTTAAATCCATCTTTAGACTCCTGCAATAGCCTTCTATTGGCTTGAGGGGCAAAAATGCAAGCAGAGGTTTGATATTTAGAAAGTCACATTTGAGAGGTAAGGATACTTTGAAAAAACAGTCCCTAATGTTCTTGTCAGTGCAAGGGTAGTGAAATCTGCTGGATGTTTTTTATGGAGTTAACGGGCTTTTTTGTAAATGCTGTTTTAATTGAGGTCTTGAGTAGAAAGTCAGTGGTGTGTATGTACATACATATGTGTCTGCAGTCAGTTCTAATTTGCAAAGTAATGTGAAAATAGGTCAGCCACAGCGAGAAACGTTGGGAAACAGCTGTAGTTGAGAAGGAAGCTATTGGGAGGTTTGGGAATAGAAAATTTTGGTTTAAAGATGATTAGTACAAAAGGTGAGGGTGGTAAGAGAAAGGAGAACCATTTGCCTTCTGGTGATAGTAGATGTTGCTGTAGGCAAGGAGGATTTGAAATGTTTCTGGTAATTCAATTTTTGCTGGATTTATTTGGCGTAGAACTCTTGGGGGTTTTGTCTGTTCTGGAAGACTCGATTAGCTCTTGTTAGCAGTGCTCCAAGAGGGTCAGGAGCTGAGGGGATGTAGCTCCCTTAGATGCATTCCCATAATAGCAAAGTCTGACCTAATGTGCCTTTAGCCACAGCTCTGCCTTCGAGCCCCTGTTTCTTGGGTCTTGCTGTCACTTTTTCCATAAGGCAATAGGATGTGTACATAGTTTTTGAAGAGGGAAGGCTAATTACAAAGTAAGGCTTAACAATGTATCAATTACTTATCAATTCCTCCAGCCATCAGATTGGGTCAGAACCTCTTTGATTGTCAGTAGCCCTGTGTACGTTCCCTGGCTAATGCTTTTCCATGGTGTAGGGCAGCTGCCTGTATCCTGATGAGCTTGAAGTGGGATGCATGTGTTTCCCGTGAGGCGGGTGCAAATGGGCAGCTTTGAGAAGGGGTAGATGCCAACTGACGCTGCAGCCTATTAATGGTACCTGGTGTCTGTGCTGCTACACAACATGCAGGGCTCTGTGCTTTGCTTTCATGAATTTCATCACCTTGATACAAATTCATTTCTCTAAATTACAGAGATGTTACTGAATTGTAATCCTCCTCTTTGATAAACACATCACTGAAGTTGAGATTTATCACATTTATTGTTTGCCTTTATTCAGCAGACAAGTTGCCTGTCAAAGAAGGAAATTAGACTGGTTTGATATTATTCATATTAAGGCTCAGTTGATTGTTTCTTGTCCCTAATTCTTCTCTAGCTGCTTGCAATTTTATTGTTAATGTTTTCTTCAAGTATTTTGTAAGATACCAAAACGTTGAAGTGATTTATAATTGCCAGAGTCTGTATCTTCTCATCTGTCCTTCTTTTAAAAGATTGGATCTGTTCCTCTGTCCTATTTTCAGGGCCAGTCCTGCCATTTGTGAGTTCATCAAAAATAGTTGTTCCTGGACCAGTGATTACTGTGACTAATTTTTAAAGTATCCTAAAGGTATATTTTGTCAATAGGTCCTGACACAGTCTAATATATTTAAGTCTTCTTCAGTTATTTCTGACTATATTTTGGCTTATGTTCCCACACCGCACACTGCTAATTTTACTTATGTTAAACATCTGGTCAAGCCCCAGTTACCATCTCCCTTTTTTCTTTGTATATATTTGTATAGCTTAAAGCAAGAAAGCATAGACCTCTGTTACAGAGTCATCTTTCTCTTTTTATTTGTGTTTTTACAAGGAATAGTTAGCTAAATTATACCTGATTGCAAATAGCATCTGTTTGATGTTGAACCTCCATATCTTTCTTCAGTCTCGAAATTTTCTCTTATTATGACTAATTTGGAGTTAGGAGTCTGGAGAGGAAGAGGAGGGGGAAATCTTTCCACTGATTTCTTATAATGAATCAGTCTATTAACGTTATCAAAAAATTACCATTAATTAAACAAAAAGCTCATCTAACGCTAGGAACAGGAATATTTCTGTACCATCAAAAAAGCACTGAGTGGGAAATATCATTATGATTCCACTTTACAAAGTCTGTCTCCTCTGCCAGGCTCTAACCCATGCAGAAGTGAGAGAGCAAGTGAGCTGTGCGTTTGGGTTGTGGATTAATAGTTGAAGTTCACTCGTGTGGAAATAAAGCAGATTTTACTGTGACTAGAATCTGTCATTAAAAAGCCATTATCGGAACCGACCGGCACAATTCCTGCTCTTTCATTGCTAATGACAAAACAATCTGTTCTTTAAAAAACAACAACCCTTTATTTTCTTCCAGAGAATGGTGCAGGAGACTTACCAGAACAGAAGCCGGGTGAAGAGAGGCAGTTGAAAGATTTATTGATCAATAAACCAAACAATTACAGCTTGTTTTATAAAAGGAAAAAAAAAAAAACCAAAACAAAACCAAACCTCAGGCCTGCAAGCAACACTGAGACTCTAATAATGATGACTCTGGCATCCAGCTTGAAACGATAAAAGTCAATAGGAAGATATAGGATTTCAATAAAATTATGACACTAGATAAACTTTACCCCAGGAACAAATTTTCCCTGGGTATGTGACTGACTTCAGTTAGATTTGTAACTTTAATTTCTTTCTTATTGATTTTTCTTTTCTTCAACTAATTAGAAAGTCTGTGGTGAATTGTGTGTATGTGTTTGAGGAGGGGCTAACGAGCATCAACAGGAATAGGACCTGAGTTTATCTGTATGTATATAAGGTCAGATGGCTTTTATAACTTTTTTGGTTATATTTTACTCTTCAGTTGCTTCCAGTACACAGCTGGGAGTCACTCATACTCCTCAGCGTGCAAGTATTTGAAGCTGCAGGCTGCCCTTGGAGATGTACGGTAGCACTGCTTCAGTGACATGGGGGGTATTGGTAGGGATGATGATGATGGGGCTTTTGTGAACAGTTCTCAGGTCTTTCCCTAAAATTAACCCAAAAGGCCTGGAGGAGCCCTCTTATATTACTGCTGTTTCTAAACCACTCTGGTAGCCCTCTGATGTGTGAATGCCACTGAAAGAGACTTTCCCCTAGCTTCAAGCTAATTGCCAACCAGGTCGAATTTTGGCTTTACATAGAGGGATCAGAGGAGCTGGTGGGAGGACTGGAGAGAAGCTTTATCTTAAGGATGGCATTTTGCAGAGGTGCCAAAGTGTACTTTCCCATGGCAGATTTTCACGGGATTAGCTCTAGTTTGTGGCTAAGATTGTAAAACATGTTTTCTTTTTTGTTAACTTATGCAATAGTAAGAGTCTTACTTGGTGAATTTGCTGTTGCTGGCAGAAGAAAGGGAAACTGTTCAACCTTTGAAAAAAATCACTATCCTTCCTCTTTTTCAAACTTACATCTCCTCAAACACAGCTGCAAGCTGCCACACCAGAGTTTGCTGTACGGCATTAATTTCCTAGGTTTGTAATGAGCATCAAAACCAATTATTCTGCTTTTAGGGCATGTTTAGAGTAAGCTGCATTTCTGTTCTGGTATGATTTAAAACTGGTCAAGGTAAAGAGCACCTGGAAGTGTACCAGTGTAAGGTCCATGGTGACTTAGCAGAGATACCCCGTGCTGGGTAAATTTTGGAAATTCCCAGAGGAACTGCTTTTTAGTAATTCTGATGAATAGTCTCCTGATAGAAAGCAGGAAAGCAGAGGTGTTGGAAGAAGGTTAGACAGGGCATCTGAAAGTCCCTGGGGAGGTTTTTGATGGGGCTTGGGGAATATCGTGTCGTGTGGGATGAGGAGATATTGCAGCATTTACTAAATTAGGATTACATTTCAGGGAGTTTTTAGACAGAGGATTTCTCAACAAGAACTTCTGTTTCCTGCCAAACTAACAAGATCTTTAGGAGGGAGGGACAAGCTTTCA
>VYZV01001874.1:311494-347810 GCA_013401275.1 Pandion haliaetus | reverse complement strand
TGGGGAGAAATTTAAAAAATTGAGCTGGGGACCACTTGTTGGAAGCTGAGAATTGATTTCATTACAGTATTAATATTTAGAAATAATTAAAGAGGAGAACTAAACTCCAGGATCAAGTGTTTAATTGTACTGCCCTTTATTTCAGCTTTTCAGCACCTTTTTTTTCAATACAGCTTGTGTTGTGTTTACTGTGCATGTTTTTTCTTGAGAAGTTTACTATTCCTTTAAGAGAAAGGCTTTGAAGGGCAAAGTCTGTAGTTGATTTTAGGGGAAAGACAGCCTGTGGGGATGTCCTGCTCCCATGCAGTTTTCCCATCCTAACATGAAAGCAGAAGTTTGTCCTCTTTGCAGCTGAACAGCTTGGGGAACGGCTAGGATCTTGCTGGGGATGACTTGAATTACCTAATATTCAGCAGTTAATTGGAAGCCAAGTGTGATGGGAATTGCTAGGGGTCCTGTTTGCTGTTGGAAAAAATGCTAAGGATTTTCAGACTGCACTGCTGTAATGGAGAGAACATTCCAGTGTTAAATTATCACGTCGACGCAGTATGCTTAGCAGAAAATGAGGATAGCGGAGCAGCTAGGAGTACAGAGAAAGAGAGAGGATGCTGTAATTGCAGATCCAATTGCAACAACATGCAAGGATCAAACCAATACCTTTGCTAAATGCTGTCATTATGTTCTCTTCTGGGCTCCAGACAATGATTCTGCAAGACATGGGGAATGAAAGTCATCTCCTGAGCAAAAGCGGTTTGCCTGATGGGGAGTGGACTGGGCAGACTGGGTGATGTGTGTATATGTTGGAGGGGGAGGAGGAGGATGGAATGAATGATTCTGTACTGCTGGCTTTCTGCTAAACAAGTTCATTACATGGCAGGTGTGCTGTGGCTGGGTTTGGGTTTTCTCCTTCTGCAGTAACATGGAAGTGTTTCCTTTCATATGTCTGTCAGATGAATAATTCTTTCTAAACTATGGCAAAACTGTTCTTTCCTTGGAAAAGTATTTCTCCTCACTCAGACCTGAGCAAGGACCTAGTAATAACTTCTAGTACTATTTATGTTAAAAGCTGTTTTTCTTTATTATTTTATTACCTCTGTTCCTTCAGCCTCAGGCTGTCCTTTGGTCTTGCGGTCCTTTTACCTGCTGACCAACCCAACCATCTTGGCTGGCCTTTTAATCCGTGACATACTCTGAACACACACTGTACCTCTGGCAGTGCCCCTCATCTTATTTTCACACCTTAAATTTGAATGTTCCTTCCCTTCTCCAAGCATACACTTGCTATCCATGTTCAGTTTTTGACCTTTAGATTTCAAAGGAGGAGATAACCTTTGTATACAGGCTTGCTTGGCTGAGCAGTTTCCATCACCTTCACTATCTGAAATACAACCTCTTTCATTGAGGGGTGAGAGGAAAGGACATTTTTTTCTACCCTGGCAGTTCCTGTTTTCCCCAAGAGAGCAGGATCCCAGCAAAGCATTTCAGCACGGCCGAGCTGGGTTTATGAAGTGCTCCAGGTTCAGTGTAGTGGCAGTGGCCTGGTATGGATGTGAACTGCACAGCTATAAAGCTGAGTGATCTTCTAATAATATTTTGGATTTTGTGGTGGCAGAATTCACACGAGAGAACTGGTTTGTCCAGAGCACTTGAGCATTTCTGTAACAGGGCGAGGTAGCAAACTTCAGCAATGAAGGGAGGCAGCACTGTAGGATTTCCTAGGAGTTTTTGTTCTTTGGATTTATACTAGGGGCCTGTGCTTCTTTGACCCTGTTCTGTAGCCTCACAAACATCAAGGTTCTTCCAAGTAGTCAAAAGATAAAACACTTCATCAGCTGGCTAATCCCTGTATGCATATTGCACTGTAAATGGTAATCGCCTTAAAACACACCTGACTTTTTGAAATTTTCAGCCTTTTGTCCTCATTCTTCTTCTCCATCAATGCTTTGGAGGTAGGCATCAGGTGCTGTCCAAAGTTGGGAATGCTTCAGGAAATACTTCAACCAGGGGCCCACACAAAAATTTTACATCTAGCTTTCAGCCCAAGCTTTATACTTGGGAGTGCGAACGCCCTCAGGGAGGGGAGAGGGATCGTTCTTTTTGTGTTTCTCTGCAAATGCTTGGTTATAATTGCCAGCAAAGAGCAAAGTGAGCCAAATGTTTTGTCTGCGAGATACTAACCTCTGAAAAAGTATTTATTATAAACAGTGAGCGTTGCAGCGTTTAATGAGTGATAAGTCACATACCATTTAGAGGATATTTGCTCTCAGCCACTTTGTTCGTTGTCAAATCTGTTTCATTTCTGTTGTGACAATTCTGTTCGTTCATTGCTGGAACTCTTTGGCAGGAAAAATGTCAAGTATTACACTAAATATTTTGCTGAAGAAACCCATTCAGCCATGTTGAATTAGAATCATGTTTCCAAAAAGGAGGCAGGCTCTGTTTTCAGCTGCCATCTGCTTGTTAGAGTGTATGTATGTTGCTTTCCTGCAAGGGATATGTGGTTTTATATACACAAGACAGTCCAATTTTTCAGTTTTCAGAGCAGCAACATTTAATTTTTTAGAACTGTGTGTTCACATCTAGGGCTTGATGCCGGTATGAAGATGATGAGTGTATATCCGTTCAGGGTTTCTTTGACATATGAAAGAACAATGGGCAAAAATGTCGAATATTGTTCTGGGAACCATTTCCTCAGAGTGTGGTGAGGGACTTTAACCCTAAAGATAGTTTCTCTTCTTCCTGACAGGAGCGCGATGGGATGCGAGCAATTCTGGAGTCATACGACAGTGAGCTGACCCCTTCGGAGCACTCGCCCCAGCTGAACCGGCGTATGCGTGAGGCTGAGGAGATGGTGCAGAAGCTGCATGCTCATAACACTGAGCTGGAGGTAATAAAGAATCATCATGCTCTAACCCCAGGGGTGAAGTAGTTGAGACCTTTAAGATTGAATTGCCTAGTTATGTGGTCTGCTCTCACAGAAGACAGATTTGCAAAATTCAGACTTCAGAATTCCAGGATCAATAAGACTCACAAGTTATTATTCTGCACCTGAAGCTGGCAGAAGCCAAGAATAATCATCTTTGGGTGTGATGAGTCTGCTTTGTGTTAAGCATAGCTGTACTGCACGGGTAGACTGACAACTAGTCCCTGCAGCTTAAAGGGTTGTATAACGGCCAAGTAAAGGGGCAATGAAATGCAGCAGGTGTGGTGTCTTCTCTGCGGTCTAGTCTAAGTGATTCACTATATCGCATGTGTAGCAAGGCTCTTCTGTACACAGTGTGAGTGAGTGTGTGTTTATAAGAGCTTTACTCTAAGGGTTGAAGAAGTAAAGTATGTGTCTGTTGTTAATGCTTCACTTCTTGGCTTTGGGCCTGAAAACCCCAGAATACCAGTAACTATTAAATGCTTTTCACTAGGTTTTTTCTAAGAAAAAGCATTGTTTCCAAAGATAGAAGTATTTCTTGAAGGAATTCTTGTATTATTTTTAGTTCTCTCTTTGAAAATTTGTAACCTGAAATGTGACTGTAATGAGGTAAATGTTAGCGTGCATTTGCCAAATAATTCCTCTCTTCTCTGTTGTACTTCCTCGTAGTGGAATGGACTTTATGGTCATGAGTTGAAATATTTGGAATATGTCTGTGATCTTAAAGCTTGGCAGTTTTATTACATAGGCTTTACAATAGTCATAAGTATGTGAGTTTTCCTTTCTTCATGCCTAGTTCCCCCATCATACAGATTTATAGATGCCATAATTCAAATGGAGTAAAACTTGTAGAAATTGATGCTCCTCGGGTTCATGTTCAAGCCATAGAATGGATTGTCTCACTGTGTACAAACTTCTTTGTTGCTTCTGGCATCCTTAAAAATGCCCTTTTCTTTTGTTGGTAGGTGGGGACTTACGTCAGGCAATACTGGCTCCAATGACCTTTAAAGCCTTAGCAAGCAGAGCAGCGTAGTGTGGTGTATCGATCAGTATCATGGTATAGATCCACTTCATCCCTGTTTCTCAGAAAAGGAATTCTGTGAAGTTGTGGGCAAGTTGATAGAGAAGTTAGCTGGTAACATCAGATGAAATGGAAACTTGCCTGAATTTGTCTGTCCCAGAATGTTTCTCTATGTTGTTTTTTGATCACTATATTGCTTACCACCAGACAGAGCAGGATTAGATGACGCTGACATAAAGTGATAGATGGCTATTTTATCCTGTTTTCTTAGTTGTTTCCAACAGTGGCTCTAGGTTGTTGGAGGGAGATTTCCTGAATTGTTTCCCTGAGTAGGTCAGATGTGCGTGGTGTCTTTGGGCAATAGTGAATTACCTTTTCTTCTTCAGGTGAAAGCATGGAAGTGTGTGGGAACCAATTGCTACACCCCTTTATTTTTAGGGAACAAATTCTAAGGTTTTTTTCATGGATGTGGATTAAGGGCTACATGGAAAATTTTGGAAAGTAGCTGTGTTCTCTGGAGGTTTGTTTTGTGTGATGTCAACCTTCAAGCCTTTCAAAGACTTTGCCAGAAGCAGGATTCAAAGACCTGATATTCCCCTTGTAAAGTAAAATTTTGTGCTTCACTTGATTGTCTTTGCCTTTCTAACTGCAGTGTTGACTGCTGAATCCCATGTATTTTGAAATTTGAGGGGGAAAGTTTTTTGTTTTAGTAAAAATCTGAAAACTGGAAAGGGAAATTGAGGTACGGGCAGGACTCCTGGTGTCTCATTGTCAGGAGCAGCAGCTGTAATCAACTGCCTGTAGATCTAAGAACTGGCCGATAGCAGCTATTGATAACTTCTAACATAATGCTCTGCACCCTCTCAGCTCTGCTGAGCCTCTATATGAATTTTAGAAATGTTGCCACCTGCATGACTCATCTCACAAACAGGAGACAGCAGGAATGAGGTACCTTGGAGCTTCAGTTTCTGAGATGTGGGAGAAACAGTCTCTGATGCGGAGGGCTGGGAAGGGGAAGGAAAAAGGGAACTCAACACATTTAAGTCAAGTGTGGGAGGACGGTCAGGGCATTCTAGGAGCCCCTGGTGTGGATGGGTTTGGGAGGGCAGCACACAACCAGCTCATAGAGTGGTGCAGAAGAGTGAGAAAAGCCCGTCTGTGAGCATCATACAAGTGGCAGCAAAGCAACAATGTGCATAACTGTTCTGATTAGATCCAGGTAAGGTCTGGGGAGGCTGCAAAGAAAAAGAGTTATGGATCAGAGCTGAAAAGTCCAGGCTGACTCTATTACTTTTTGCTAGGCTAAGTTGGTTGAAGTGTGGAAAACAATTAAGTTCCCTAGTTAACAGAGGATATACCACTGCGGGCAACCACAGTTATGCCCACAGAGGAGTGCTTCTGGCAGCTCAGTATACACTGGGAATGCTGTGTGGTTGCTGCAGGAGCAGTCTTTGCACCGGCCCTGTGCACTGCATCTCCTCTGGGGAGGCTGCACGTATCGCTGTGGTCCAGGAGCACCCTGAGTTTGAAAAAGCCCTTGGAGCCTCTAAGGCAAATGCATCCTCTTTCATTACATTTTGTAGCTTCTACCTCTCAGCTTTGTTCATAAACCTTAAAATTCACACCATGTACCATGTCTCGCTTCCCTGACTTCTTTTATCAAGTTTTTTTCTCTTTTTTTTTTTTTTGCTACAGAGTACTTAATTTACCAAAATCTCTTTCTGTGCTCCCTAGCAGAGAGCCCTTTGGTACTGTTTTTTTTCTTGTTTCTTCTGGCTCTCTAAACTGTTACCACCAGCCCCACCTCTGAATAAGCCATAGAGGGAAGAAGGGATGTTCTTAACAGGGATTTTTCCTTACTCTGAAAATGGAGATTTTCCCATCCATTCCAGCAGCAGCTCTGTGTGAGTCAGGAAGCTCTCTGTTGAAGATGGGGTCATAGCGATAACTCAGTAGGAAAGAGGAGGAAACTGCATGGCACTAGGAAGATTTTGGGCTGACGCAACAGCTTTTAACTCATTAGGGAGATGAGGTCTCTGATAAGTCCTTTGCTTGACATATAAATGGAGGTGGGAAGCTGTTAAAAAGAACACAGGGAATGAGAGAGGAGTGTGTAAGCCCTGGAGAGTTGCGTGTGAGTAGTTTATTAATGTATGCTGGGAGGATGGAGTTGGGTGATACACTGAGTTGTGCCTGACTCCTCCCTCATTCCCCAGCCCTTGCTGGGCAGGACAGCTGCTGGGAGCACTGCTGCGTCTGCATCGCAGACATTGCCTGGATTACAGGCACCTTTCCAGAAACCTAAATACAGAAGGATGCTTTCACCCTGGATCACTTCAGAGATGCAGTGTCGCTGCGTAAGAACTAGTCCTGTCAGAGCCTGATGGAGCAGAGGACTGGAAGACAAAGAAAGGCTGATGGGGAACTTTTAAAATCCCCTTCACTGATGAGAAAAGCTGGATCTCTAATACATGGACATGCAAACACGTAGTCTGTTCTGGGACCAAAAATGATTGCTTTATGCTCCCCAGAACTGCCTCCCCCAGCCTCACACCCCACTCCACAATGCCGATCTGGTTCAAGAAAGCACTTTACAGAGTGTTGAAAGTAAAGCAGGAGGGAGATGCAAAGAAGAATGCCATCTGAAATGGTGGCTGGAAAAGCAAGCAGGCTGTGTCAGCCTATTTCATGTGGTTAATGAAGTGTCACTCACCATCTTTTTAAAAGTTTTGGAACTGAAGAGGGAATGAGTTTGTCCCTGGTCAGCCTGCTATAAACACTTAAAATAAACAGAATTGTAGCTGTATTTATATCATGGCATGAGTTTTTGTTTTGATAGTGGTGATATTAACAGTTTTCTTGCCAACTATTAGCAACCTAATACCTTAGCTCCCATTACTTCTAATTTCAAGGTGAATATGACAAAACAAGAAGCTTCTGTCATGCAGCAGCTACTGTGAAAAAACTCTGATGTGGAGTTTAGTGTTTGAAAAGTTAAATCCAGCTGCACAAAAGAGAAATCATTATAAATACAACTCCATTAATAGTGATTTTATTACAACACACTTGGCTCTGTATGAAACTTTAATGAAGAGAGATTTGCAAGGAAGACTCATGCTGACACCTTCAATGGTCTCCAGCATTTTTTACATTGAGAGATTTACACTGTCTGTGAGCACCATATGTACTCTAATCAGTTAATTATGAGTCTGACAGTTTCAGCACATGAAATGCCATATGTTCTGCATTTTTGTTCCACCACGGGCATTACTGCTGACCTCAAAACTCATCGACCAAATATTGTCACCTTATCTGCACCTGATAACTGCAGCGCATCTGCTGGCAGTGAAAATTGGGCATTGTTGATTCTTGTGATGTTAGTCACAAATCTGCTCCTTGCAAAGGGAGTTACTTAGCAGTCACCCTGGTGTTTAAAGTGCTTAAATTTTACGTGCGGATGCAATAAAATGTTTATTTCAGCTGTTAACAGTTCCTTCTTGTCTTTCACCCAGCTTCCCCCATCAGTGCTTTTCCACTACTTTACCTTTTTTTTTTTTTCTTNTTCTCTCTTTGATCCACATGTTATGTTTATCTTGCTTTATCCCTCTGCTGTATTTCCTCTCCACCTCAAAGGGAAATTGCTTCTTTACATAGCAGAAGGGGTTTCTGTGATGATGAGAACTTTACAGAGGAATTTTCTCCCATCTGTGCAAGGTACAGAGGAGTTTGTTTTAATTTCCAGATTTCTTGTGCCTGCTTTCTCTACCTCTCTGCTGCCATCCAACCTTTGTACACTGTTTTTTCTCGCTGACAACTGTAAGAAACAGTGAGAAGATTACTCTGCTCGTCACTAGAGCTTTCCTGCCACTCCAGAATGGCATATGTTTCACTTGCCCAGACTTCTGCTGTCATTGTAGCATCTTATCTGTGACTCATGTGGGAGAAAACAGGCGCTCTCTGGAGATGATGCTAATGTGCTCCATGCATCAGCTACCACTGATTGCTGAAGCAGTCACGGGGCTGGACATCATCTTCTGACAAAGCAAACACCTTGACGAAATTTTGAACCCAAACGCTTTGGCATCTCTTGGAAGACTTGAGCCTTCCTGAGAACCACTGCGGTCCTTTGCATTTCTTTTTTTTTCTAAAGGAGAGTAGGTGAGGCTCCGTGTCCTCCAGCAGTCCTGCAAGATGGATTATCTTGGGTTCTCTCTTCTTTCACATGTTTCCTCTTCCTTCAGACCTGAGTGACCTTGTCAAGTCAGGGAGCCATTAGTTTCCTCCCCTCCCTTTTACACCTGCCAGTGGCTGTGTTTTGGGAGAGCACCTTGCAAATAACCATCCTATAAATGAGGAAGTCAAATCACGGAGGGGCTTAATGATTTGTTAAAGGTGAAAGTCCCTGCTCTGTGGAAGAAGACTGCCTCTTAAATCTGGTTGATGCTGCAGCAGAGCCTGTCTTTGTGTATCTGAGACTTTTTGTTTGCTCGAACGAGATTTTAAAACTCAATTACTATTAATTTTTTTGAGGAGATTCCCCATTTTGGATCTGTACTGAAAGTTAGTAATTGATCAAGAGAAGTGGTCCATGGCATTGCCTTATGCTGGCAATATTCTGCACAAATCAGCATTGTTTTCACTACAGATAGATTTTTACAGCTATTTTTAGTGCGTGGATGCTCTGACAGTTTAAGAATGGCTTTAACTCAGTAGTTCCTAGGGACCACAGCTAACTGGAAGCAAGCCTCCATCATTCTCAAGAAATGAGAATGTCCTGGCACCAACTTGCATAGAGTAAATTAAATCAAATAATTAACTAAGACAATACCTGTATCTCTAACCTGTGATAAGCTACTTTATAGACAAGCCCCCAGCTGCAGAACAATGAGCAGCTGTAAGTACCCTTTTGCTGCTCTTGGCTGCACATTGAAGTGTAGGCTATTGAAGTGCATGGGACAGAAAAGCATTTTCCAACTCTGCTGCTCTCTTGTGCTTCAAGTGCAGCAAGAGCAAGGCGAGAGATTGTAATTGCCATCACCTCTTGCTGAAAGTCATGCTTTGGTGTAAATGCAGTCCATGATACTGTGTCCCTACTTCTCTTACTGACTAGATCATGTCTTGACTTTCTCTAAACGTAAAAATTTCTAGGAATGATAAATATAAATTATCACCTGTGCTAGCAACGTAGGGAGTTTAGGATGCACTTCTGCTGTCCGAAGTGTTTCAGTCTGTGGGAAGCATACCGAGCCTAGGTGGGACTGTGCTAATGCCTTCAACCTGCTGTCTAGGTGTGATGCTCCGAGGACATGGGAATGCTCCTGTACTCAGCCTCTGAAGGATCTCACTTCAGCACCAAGCAGATTGATAGATGCCAGCAACAAAAAGATTTCTCCCTCTCCCCCAACTATGCTCCCCTTAAAATGCTCTTGGTATGAACAAATTCTCCTATAGCCTCTAACCAAGCACAAACGAGGCTTGACCTAGGGAATTTGGATTAGCTTCAGATGTACCTGGCTATAGGAGACAAGAGAAACAGATGAACTGGGTCTAAATTCCTACAGAAGATTTAAAATTAGGTTCTTTCTTAGTGATGTTTTGGAAAGAGTAGATAACTGATGTGCAGTTTTGAGTCGTATTTACCAC
This sequence comes from Pandion haliaetus, assembly GCA_013401275.1. Taxonomy (NCBI): domain Eukaryota; kingdom Metazoa; phylum Chordata; class Aves; order Accipitriformes; family Pandionidae; genus Pandion; species Pandion haliaetus. Next base: position 338,223 of record VYZV01001874.1, on the reverse strand, counting down.
AATAGAACAGGGGAGAGCATTTCATATGGTGTCAAGAGCTTTAAAACGCTTTATACTGGAAAGCCTTGCATGCCTGTGCCTAGAGATAGAGGCTCTGCAATTTAGATGTTTTTAGGTGGAGGAGGAAGCAAGAATACATTTGGAGTGGGAGCAGCGGCCCCGTCCGTGGCAAATGGCAGCAAAGATGTCACATAAAAGAGTTGCTTTTGTGCAATATGGTGCATATCACCTCCTGCTGTGAGTGTGCAGCTGTGGGAGCAGGGGGCTGAAATTGGGGTGCAAGTAGCGCAGTAATAACATGTTTCTTCCCTCACAAGCAGAACACAGAAGGAAAAAGGCAAATTAAGTACCTTTGGGGAATGGGGTTAGGAACAGGTAGCTTTCAGCTTTTCAAAGGGAGGGCTTTGAAAATGTAGAAATATGTTCCTACGTCTTATGTTGGTCTCTATTGCTTGTCGTTGCAAGCCAGGCAGTGTGGAGAGAAGAGCTGGGAGTCAGTAGGGAGGTTGCTGGGCAGGTTCCTCTAGTGCTGGCACCCTTTTGCAGTGTTGCATTACACAATTACAGAATTGTTTGTTTTTTTGCAATGTTAGAGAAACATGCAACAAATAGGACAAACTGCATTCTGCATTTAATTCAGAGATTTAACCTCTTTGAATCTCTTCCAAGCTGCAAAGCATGGTCATTTTATGTAGCACTGGTCTCATACACGTGGATCGTGAAGCTACAGCCCATGTCACTGCTGTGCCACATGTCTGGTAGCAGGGTTTGTCTTCAGGGGTACACGAGTGATCCTTGGATGGGAATGATTAAAGCTTCCCAACAGCTTCCAGGGTATGTGGTCTCTTTCTGGAGCAGGGTGTTGGGATCCCATTGGAGGCAATGCCACATCCTCCGGAGCACTTCCAGCCCAAAGTTGCCTGAAGTGTGTGGTACGTGTTCATGTGGCTGACAACCAGATAGATATTTTGGTGCCTGGCTCATTAGGGATGGGAAAAATGGCTCTTCCTGGCCGTTCTTTTTCCAGAGGAGAAACTGGGTTTGTTAATGTTGGATTTCCCAGAAGTGCTCTCAGGCCAGTGCATCTCATCTTTTTTGCACTATATTGGTGATTCAGGGTTCAATGCTAGCACAGACACAACGTTTATGTTAAGTGTCTCCTAATTATTGGAACTACTACTTAGGAACATTCTCACATTGATGAAAGCTTTAACAGCTTGTGGAAACCAAGCAATTTTGGGGGAGAAAGTAAGTAAATCTCAAGCAAAAAGTAAAAAGCTAAGTTTGCACATTGGGATAAGGTTTTACACTGAAAATGCCATGGAAATTTTAGCAATTCTGTAACTCTGCATTGTATTAATGACATTAAATAGCGCTTGTCTGGGTGTCTTCAGAGATGTTCTGAACTTGTTGAGATTTGTTGATTTTTATAATGATTGGATTTGAATTCTGTGATTTGTAGTGTTTCATTTCAGAATTATTATATAATCTCTGCATAATTAAGATTTAACGTATGAATTTTTAGGTGTTTTCATGTCATCTTTTAATTCACGATGATGGTCTCTGTAAGAAAGAGCAATTAACATTTTCAACAATTATTTTCTATTTAAAAACATGCTGTAAAGATTCCACAGATTTACTGCAGGGCCTCCACTAAGGCTTGTTGTTACATGGCTCAACACGTTTCTGCTCACTATTTCTGTGGGCTCCAGCTACAGAGTTTTGTTGAAATCCTGTTACCAAACAGTTATAATACATAAACAGAAAAAGTGCTTTGAGGAAACAACATGAACACAAGCTTGCTCCCGTGCTTTTGTGGATCCTAATGCTCCTGTTCTTCGCAACGATTGTAAGGTCCACTTTAATATGCTTAATACTTTGGTCATTGTGGCAATTAGAACAACAGTAGTTGCTGTCATGGTTTTCTTTTTGAAGCCCACTGATTCTTTATTTTGGCCTTAATTACCAGTAGTAGAAAGTGTTTCTTCAGGGAACTAATTAGTCTAAAAAGCCTGGTTCAGCATAGTGCTTGAGCACAGTTAGTTGAATGGTGCCTAAATGCAAGAGCCAATTGCAACTGTTTTATTTCAGAACATACAGAAAATTATTCACCCTTAATACTTCTCCACAGTTGAGTTGCATTTGCTCCCATACATTCACCCTGTCTTCCCGTATGGACTGATTTGTCCATAGGCTGCATCATCTCCATTTCCCCAGTTTGGTTTCATGTTAAGGTCATGCAATTGTGCCGTACTCTAACTCAAGTTATAACTTGAACAGAATTTAAAGGAAGGTGGCTGGAATTCTCTCTTTATTTTTCTCTTTTTCACTTGAGTGTGACTAGCCTACTAATATTTGGAAAAGGCTGGGAACAGAATAAGTGAAAAAGCCAGCTGATAGCGGTTTCACCAAGCTGTGAATAAAAACTAAGCTGTTGATATAGATCTGCTGTGTTCAGGGGTGGTCCAAGTAAATTGTAAGGAACAATTCTGTTTTCTCAGAGGCTTTGCAATTTATCTATTTGCTTTAATCAGTGTTAATGTTAAATGTGCTTTGATTGTCTAAGAGTTTTTCAGCAAAACAAACTGGAAGTCCTAAGTTTTGGAAAAAGCCACAGTCTTGTAATGCAAATTGTAACATTTTTCTTTTGAATTTTATTTATGCTCTTTAATAAAACAGGCAGTGCTGCTGTACAATACGTGTGCCGTGAATCCAACTGTGGTAGCAGTAACATAGCTATGAAATGCACGGCACATCGATTTGACATATTGAACTGATTTATGTTTTCAATTTGTTTAAATGGCCATAATGGCTATAGCTTTGACAGACGTACACTCAAATTTCAGTTCTATTCAAGATGACATTAAAAACAGAACTGATTTCTGGTTTAAAGCATTGATTTTTATCTATTCTGTGTTCTCTTGCCTGCGTTCCACGTCAGACTCACAAACATGAGTTCTTCTAACATCAACTTTACTTCCTTCTGGAAAATTGTAGAAACAGCTCATTTTCCATTGAAAAGCTGATTCTTGGAAGAGTTGCTAAATCCATTTTTTTTTTTAATTTTTAAAGGAAGTCAACAAGAAGCTTGAAAGATTACATGTTACTCTATTATTGGTGTAGAAAAAACCCAATGATATGTTCAGTAGCTCTGAACATGAACAGAGTAATTATTTTGCAGAGGTTATTTTAAGTAGAATATCTTGTGTAATGGGAGAGTTTTTTGAGGCTTCTTTGTGTAAAGATTGCCACCATACATTATTTATGTACACAAAGAAATGATGAATGTCTGTATCAATATTAGTTTATGGGAGTATTTCTTGAGAGCTCACAAACTCTGAATTTTTTCTTAAGGTCAAGGCTGTGCAATGCAGTTGGGAACTGGCCTAATAGTAGAGACCATAAACCAATGATCTTTATGTGGCCGGTATTATTGCTAAGCTAGTTGTTGCCAACCCTACCTTTGGCAATTATATTCTGACTACTCTTAATTTTATTAACAGTTCATACAGATGCAGTGTTTCACTTTCTAATCATCTGGTTTATTCCCTTTTATAAGAAGTAATTTCATTAGTGGAAAATGCAGCCTTAGAATAGATCTGTTCCCTGATGTGATTTCTCAAATATTCAGATAAAATGTGTGCTCCTTTCACCTCTGTGGATCTCGTTAAACCTAGCAAAATAAGGTTGCTGGTTTCTGAAGTATTCTATAACCTTTTGTATGAAGAAAGTTGTTACGGACAGCTAAGAGTGATGTCTGTATGACTGTGGTGACAAACCCGTATTTCTCTAGGTGGGAACATTCAAGCAGTGGCTAAATCGTGTTCACTTCTTATTTGCCTTCTGTGCATGTGGGTATGAAAGGGCAAGAACACCCGCTTGCAGAGAGCTGCAGGGAGACTCCCCCTTGTTCAAAGAGCCTCGGCTGGAGGCACCCGGGCCTGTGATGTTGCCTTTCTTACTAGGTGGAGATCACTCTGTGCCATTTGTTCAGAGATCATCGGAGTGTACTTAATTGTATCTCAGCTGCAGCATGGCAGCACACAGTGCTGTTGAAAAGAGAGAAGTTGTTAGCATTATGTATGGTATTTACTCAAAGTTGAGTTGCTCCTTGCGCTTGGCAGAGGCTGCCTGGGGCTTGTGATGAGCGCACAACTACCTATGCAGGTGTACGTAATTCCTGGGAATGTTTATAACAGTATAAAATACATGATTAGTCTTAAATTCTTTCAACATGCATGATACCAAACCTATCCAAGCTTCTTTGAAAGTGTCACTTAATTTTTTTAAATTATTGTTACTACCAAAAAGCACAATGTAAATATACATATGTGTTCCTAGTGCATGTTCATGAAAGCATGTCTAAAGAACTCTAGATGACTGACTTTATGCTCTTAAAATAACATAGTGTCCCAGGCTAATTCTACAGGCTTCTTATTGCTTTGCTGTTTGCGTACATTTCTGAAGCAGTAGGTGAGACTGTCACAGCTATATAGAGAAATGACATTTATCTTCACAGTGCAGCATGACCTTATTGTTCATAAGTGGCATTTCCTCTCAAGATAATGAGCACCTTTTTATTTAGGCCAGACAAGACCCAAATTCATTGTATCTGATTTCTACAATCTATGAACACTTTACACATTAGTGTAATTATTGTGGATATTAGTTTCTGTTGCATTCCACTTGCTCTTTGGATTCCACTTGTTCTTGTTTCTGAACAGCAAAGAGGATTGAGAGAGGGAAAAAATCACGCTCAAGTCTTCATGAACATCTGGGAGCTGCTGCATGGCAAAAATATGGCCACTCCTACAACAAATGTACATTTTATATACCCTTCTTATATGGCCTCTTCCACAAAGAGCGAGTCACCGTTTGGGCATATATCAGCCTAGAATGGACAAGCAGGCTGGTGTTGCCCTGAGGTCAGCCACTTTTAGGCAAAGGTGAATCTCGTAGCTGTTTATCTGCTTGGTTAAGAAGAAAGGAAATTTAAGTGTGAACAGAAGGTTAAAAAAAAAAGTGTTCACAATTCTTACTTGCAAGTATTTACAGAAGGGAGCTATCTGTCATGCTCCATGTTGCCTTACCCTGGCTCTATTGCTTGATTTAATTTTGCCTGCAGCATTAGTTGTGTGTGTACTCACTGCATCCCTTGTAATGCCCATCCACCAGTGAGCCTCTGTACGCCTCTGAAATAGAACTCCCAGCCTCAGAGCATCCCATGCTGTGCGATGGAGGAGCAATTCAATACATCTTATACCTTTGTGGTGGGAGCTAATAATTGAGATTATCTTGGCATATGTTCTGACTTCTTTCCTTTTCTTGCCAAACGGTGATCTTTTATGTTTCTATAGCACGGCTTTGCTAGACAGGCATTCAGGTGTGAGGAAACTCAAAGGTTTCTAATGGGACCATCAAGCTGTTTTGCCTTTTGCCTTGTCAGTCTGCATTTGCTAGAGCGAGAAGCGATTGTGAGTTGCTGGATTGCTTTCCTGAAATGAGTTGCTGTTTGGTTCACTCAGAGAAGATAAACACATCTCAAAAATAACATCCCATCTGGCATCTTTGTTGGCAGTCTCAGCAGAAGGGCCAAGGAATGAATGGACCATGTCTAAGATAAAATTGCAGTGCTCCCTCTGGAGTTAATCATTTCAGCCCAAAACTGAGAAGCACTGATGGGGCAATGTAAGGAAATACGCATTTCTGTTCCTTCTGCTCTATTTTATGGATAAAAAAAAGGACTTCAGCCCCAGATTGATTAATCCCTCACTTTGCCCTCAAAGTAACTCTCCTGCAAGTTTTTACAATGAAAATTAAACTGATGGCTGGCAAACACAATGTGTATCATGCCTGTACTATGCAAGGATGGTTTGTTTACTTGTTCTGTTCCTGTCACTGTTTTGTTGGGGTTTGTTTGTTTGTTTGTTTACCCCTTGCATAGCCTTTCCAAACCTTGTTTTAAGTAAGGGAAGATACTAACAGATGGAGTTTAAAAGTTTGGAGTACAGCCCATTTTGATAGCCTTCTCCGCCTCCCTACAGGAGGAAGCTGTAAATCTGTGCAGAGCTGGCATGGGATAAGCCTCCATCCCCACAGAGGAGGAGGCTTGGAGGAGGTCCTGGGCTGCACACTGGCAAACTCCTCGTGCTGGACAAGATCTGCCACGGAGTTGCAAGAAAGGACTTTACAGGAGTAGCAAAGGACCTTAATGCTAGTCAAACTACTTGGAAAGAGAAACCAGAAGGTTTTCTGCTCCTTGGATGCTGAGAGAACCTCCTTCAGGCTTGAAAGAAGGAGCATAGGATTAAGAGGAGTAATTAAAAAGGATAATTAAGTTGGCTGCTTTGATGAATGCCAGAAAGCTGGAGACTGGGGATGTTGTGGGCAGTCAGACTAGCTGTGGGAGAGAGGAGGAGGGTGAGCAGACAGGTTGGAACAAGAGCTGTGAAATAAAAATTCCAGTTATTTTGAGAAACAGTTATTGGAGTTTATTAGAAATTTTCCTGCAAATACTTTCCAGAAACTAGGTCCTCTCTGGGAATGACTCAGATTCTCCCAGCTCTGTTGTTCATTGACATGAGTATTTTCACTTTTCTTGTGATGTGGATGGCTACTTAACTTTAACAGTTCTGAGTCCACTCCTATTTTGGATGACTTACCACAGGACGGCTGCATGAACACTTGCAGTGCTTTATTTAATGACTACACTTAATAGTACGTTGAATCTGATTACGTAGAAAAGACTAGAAATTAGTCCAAGATGGCCCACAGGAGCTTGAGTTTTCGGATAAGACTTTATTGATAACATAAAAGCCTTCTTCAAGTTGTGGGTATGTGGGGATCTTCAGGACATCCTCAGTCTTAGGTCACAAGCATGTTTTCCCTGTGTACTCATGGTTTAAATACCAGCTTCAGTTTGCCTACAGAAAGCAGTTCCATCATGACGTCGAGCCTGAGCGCTGTTTCTGCGCGAACTGCACCAAAGTCAGCATCATAGTTGGGTGTCATGTTTTGCATGAGATAGATGCTGCCTCTGTTGCCTCTTTGTCTTTCTGTCCCTGCTTATCCTCAATTGTGGCACAGGTATTAACTGATGCTCTGACATGGGTGTGTGCCTCCTCTCATCCCTCATCCTTCAGTCCGCTGGAAAAGTAGAAGCAAAAACGTATTTGTGTACTTCCTACATTTGCACGTCTTCATGGTTTTTTTTTGTCCTTCCTTCCCACACCTCATCCTTTTCTGTTTCTTTATATTTTTACCATGTTTCTTCTACCTTGTTAGCCACCTTCTTCCCAACAAACCATTAAGCAATAACGAGAGAAAACAAAAAAAATTTTGCTGTTTCCTTCAAGTGCTTGCTTTGCATTTGTTGCCTATTTATAGATTATTCATTTAAGCCACGGTGGCAGTCAATTAGAAATGCGGTGAATCCTTCTTTCAAGAGCATGCCAAGAGAGGATCTTTCTAGTTTGCTTGCTTTTTTATGGTTTTTGCTGGAGCCTCTACAGTGTGGTTATATTCCATTGGGATTTGTTTATTTTGAATAAATTCTGAAATAAATGTCAAAAGAGTTTTGCTCGTCTTCAAGGAAGTTACAGGAGCATGACCGTGGTGCACAAGGATGTTTGATTTTATTTGAAGGTGGTAAAAATGTATTTTATACAATCTTTTTCTTCCAGTTGTCATCTTGGAGGATTTTTTTATTTTGTCAATGTAAGGAATATCTTTGGATAGAGGTACTTTTAACCTCTTTTTTTTCCCCAACAACTTCAGGCAAATTCTGCCTTTAATTCCTAGTCTGTTTGCAGTACAAAACTGATGAGGTATAATATTGTAATTGTAAATTGTGACTGCCTATGGCCTTGCAAAGGACACATGATCTTTGTGCTTTGGTTTCTCCTTTTATTGAGCAGGGACGGTGCTAATAATCTTCAGTCCTTCATGGGGTGTTGGAGAGGTGTAGGAAGTTTATACTGGCATATCCCAAAGAGTGAGGCAGGAGTTGTGAGTGAGACACAAGTACATCACGGGTGAGAAGTTGCATGAGACCTGTGTTAATAAACTTGGCTGGACTTTTGCTGGCTCTATGAGGTGTGGAGTGTTGCCAGGGTTTTTGAAGTGAAGCTTATCTGCAAGGAGGCTGGAAACCACTGATTTATGCAATACCTGGAAATGTAAGTGCTAGCATTCTCCTTTAAGGGTAGGAGCGCTTTGTTGTGGGTAGGTATGTGATGGGAAAAGACACTTTGCAAATTTTTTAATGTCGCATATTACTGGTAAGGACTAAGGTTGGTTTTGCTTTTCCAAAACAGATTTAGAAAGCAAATACTGTTTTAAACTGGGTCTCTGTATTTGCCAGAGCCTCTGCAAAATGCTTTTAGCAGCCAGTAGCTGTACTAATTTTTTCCCTTTTTTGTTCCCCTCTTACTGCTCTTTGTTTTTATGCCATGATACCCTGGCAGGACAACCAGGATGAGGCAGAGTCATCCAGGGGACTGACCCAGAGAACAGGTATAAAATTCCAAGAGAAATTCCAGCTTGGCCTCAAGTGTGAATGTACCTTCTGTGTTAGAGGAGAGTCTCTCTGCTAAAGTCGCCTTGCTTACAGTGCTGTACAGATAATACATGAACATAAAGGTACAGGGTGAAGGAGGACAATTATCCTATTTGTTTTTTCGTCTCACCTCCCGTGATAGGACTTGATTCTTTGCTCCTAGGTCAGTAGCATTTAGAGCAGCCATCGGTGCAGATCAGCTGTGCTAAGCACACTGTGACATTTGGAAATCCCTGTCTGGAAGGGGAATTGAGCAGTGAGCTTCTGCTAATTATAATAGCTGTGTTTAAAATGTAATGTTTGCTTTGTTGAGCAAAATCCTACTACACATCCAGACTAGAGACTTGAAATACTCTGGCAGCAGGGGAGACGGGTCCTCAGCAAATGCGTTCCCAGGGTGGAAGCAAGGGCAATACAAGCATTGCTTCGTCAGAGCGAACGTTGCACGATCTTGTCTGGGGGGCGAATGTTGTTACCTAGCAACTTCCAAGAGTGCTTGAAATTTGTTGGAGACCCTCCGAGGCTTAGGCACTTTACCCACTGTTCTGCTGGATGCCAAAAATATGCTGGCTGTAATTTCACAAGCCAAGGGTAGTGCTGGCTTAAACCCCTCCTTGACCTTTATTTGAGCTAGTACAACCTGCGGAGTAGTAGTACAGAGAATTAGGACAAGAAACTAAACTAGGTTAAAATTAACCCAGAAGAAAAAAAGTTTGATTTAAACATGGATCTTTACTTCCCTGATGGCGTTTGCCGGCTGGCTCACAACGGTTGCGCTAGGAAGCATGCCGAGATGCCTGAGGGCTCCTGTTGGGATAGCAGAGATATAGTTAGGGACAGGACTCACAGCTCACACATATCATTAAAGACTTCTTTTCTGAACTATCACCACACACCACCAGCTGCCAGACAGCCTTGGGCAGCTTAGAGGAAGGTGCTGCCGTTGAGTACTCGGGGTGCTAGGGTCAGTATGACTTGTTGAGTAGCCTCGTTTTAATAGTTAGAAAGGTTAATCAAAGTGACTGTAATATTAGGAGACTTGTATAAAAAGAAAACTGTGCTGCTGCTTAGCCTCCGATTTCTTTGTGTCATCCAGCTACAGATCTTCTGGCTGGGATGTAATCCATGCACAAAACCTTCTTCCTCACCATTGCTTCCACTTGGGGCAGAGGCTTTCCATTCATGCTGCTTTTGTCTGAATTTCTATTCAGGTTCTAACTCCCCTGAAAAGCTTCTTTTAACTCATAATGAAGTATTAGTGTTTCTCTCCAAAGATACTGATCCTCCGCTTGTATCTTCAGAAGCATTGCCACCCTTAGGCTATAGGGGTGTAGAGACCTCTCCCTCTTGGCAAGCAGGAATATTTTCCAGGTATTCAACTGTCAGCCCACTGAAAAGAAAATGTTGCATTATGGTTGGTTGATGGAAAATAGCTCTTTATACCTTTAAATTAAAAGTGACACAATCACATAAATCATTATAACAGTACTGTATGCAGACAGTGCTTGGATCCAGAGTAGTTATGAGATGACAGTGAATCGGGGTGAATACCCTTATTCTTGACTTTGAGAAGTGCAGTGACAATGAATCATTCTTGGTGATGAGATGCAGCAGTGCTGACTCATCGGGCTGAAATTAGAAGGGCTTTTTTAGGTAGAGATGTAATTCCACCATTTTTTCTGATGAATGGATAAGTGAACATTTTTGTTGGCTAATTTACAGACTTCATCAACTGTCATTTCTTTCCCGCTAGCTATCACACCTAGTTGGAAGCAACTGACGGGGGGGAACCTAGATACAGGGAGGTGGCACTGGAAAAAAATATGTGGGAAGGAGTGGCAGAAAATTTCACAATTTGGTAGAGTCGCTGGGTGTCATATTGCCACCACTTTTAGTTTTTGAGATTCCCTTTTCTGGGTTTGGTGAGTGCTAATGTTTCCTTTCAAGATAGAGGTTTTGGAGCCTGAACTCATTCTGCTGATAATCTAAAGGAGACATAAAAAACCCTAAAAATTGTTGGAGTTAAAATTTTGTCAGAAAATTAAACATATGCACAAACATTTGCTCCCCCCTTCCCCAACCAACTTTGTTATTACATCTAATAACAAGGGATTCTGTTCCTGTTAGCTACTGTCTTCTGCCTGTAGTCTCTAGCACTGCTTCCCAGTTCAAGAAGGGTTAATACAACTTGAAGAAAACCTCATGCTCACCGGATCCCAGAATCGCTCGTAGTACCAGTTTTCAGATCACTTAAATAGCAATGAATAACCAGACTCCCAGAGGCACTGCATTCGTTTCAGAATCTAGTGCTGGTATCCCTTAATTTTGGCTTTAGAGATTTGATCACAGCACAGTAAAATTAATTCTCTTTAGCGTCCTCCAAATGATTTGTATTCCTCTCCCTTTTTGCTGTTTCCCTGTGGAATGAGCTGATACTGTCCTAATGTTTTTTAGTTGCACTAATATATTAATAATCTGTTTTACCCCTGGCAAGAGATTTGCAGTCATCCCTCAACAGACAGATTTTATGTCAGGTTATCTTTCTGCTGTTGGGTTAAAATTTTGCTAGGGGAGCAGCAAAAGAGAAGGGACTCCTTGCTACGACTGCACACTCAGCTGCTTTTCTGAGGTAGGAATATTTCTGAGCCCACAAAGAGAATAATACTAGTGGCAGAGGCTTCTCTGATGGGTGTTCCAGTGATGGCGAATGACTCCTCTGGAGAGTCCATCAGCATCCAGCAGTCATTCGTGTGTGTCCGGGAGACGCTGTACTGACCGACTGCATAATGCTCGAAGCAATTGGCTTGGCAGAGTTTCATCAGTCAGGATGCCCTTTGCTGTTGAGGAAGCAGCTGCAAACTCACATTTTTTGTTTGGCACTGTATTCTCTCCCCAGGGTCTGCAGCACCATTTGATTAGGGTGGAAGGAAGGAGACCTGTCGCAAAAGTGTATTATTCCCAGCAAAGCCGTGCTAATCTTTTGGTCTCTGTGCTCTGTCTTAGCAAGGTGTTGAATGAAACATCAAGGAAAAACATGAGGAGAGAGGAGTTGCTCAGCTGTTGCACCTCAATCTTGCCTCAACCTCTGCTGCAGTTCAGAGAGTAAAACAACAAATGCTTGCTCTTGTTTTGAGATGTTGTTGCTAATCTGATGCTTTTTTGTCACATAAAAATTCTGGTAACACCTGAGCCCCTTATTTTCCTACCTGCCTGCACCTACCTGCTTTCTTTGTAAGTGTTTCGGTCTGGCATAGGGCTGTCCAATCTCCAGGGACTCATGCTTTCCTGAATACAATGCTCTGCATTTTTCCATCTCCCAATTTGCTTTGGTACTGTGTTCCTTACCTGACAGCATCTGCCTGGGAGATTATGCGAACTGTGTTGATGGAATAGATTTTGAGAAGTTCAGAATCGTTCTCCAAGTTTTACATTTTATTGCAGTTGTGAAGGTCACCTTTGCTTTGAGGATCAGGGAGATTAGGTTACTGCCACCTTTGAACATGGAGGTGCTCCAGTTCTGCACTTAATATGGTGCTTAATCCTTTTACTGCCCGAGTGGTGTGGCCCATCATGTGCGTTTTGTGTCAATAGTGGCACCTTGTGCTCAGAGATTACCTTCAGTCAAAGATTTTTGAAAGGTTTTACAGAGTGAGTATTATCTTTACATTAGGGGAGGTGGGGAGGGAGTTTCAGAGAGTTTAGTACTTTGCCCTGGGTGTCTCAGCAGTTGTTAGGCACAGCGGGAACAAAAGCCCAGTCTCTGCTGCAGAACTATGCAGCTTATTTTAAGCTAGGTCAAGTGACTTGCCAGGAATAAGGATGTGGGCAATTTCTGCTTGAAATCCTATCTTCCTCGAATCAGTTGTTCCACAGTGACTTTGTTTACACCCCTTTCTCATAGCCTAACCAGTGAGAGTTTGGGTTGATTTCATGATAATAAGCTTACTGTCAAGAATTCTTGACATTACTAAATGACTGTGTCTCTTAAAAGAGAAGGAGAGAGATTGGCCTGTCCTTGAGATTTAAGAGCAAGAGCAGGGTTTTGTTCTTATCTCTTTGTCCAGTAAATCTTGATAGTGTGTTGACAGGAGCCCATATCTTGCAGATGTTTTCCCTATATCTTCAGTAATTATAACTATGACTTCAGCAATTTTTCAATCTGCAGTATCATTTCTTTGTTTAGCACCCAAGAGCCTTTGCTTTATTCATCCTTCGTTTTGGTAACCAGCTGCTTTTTGTCTCTCACTTGGGGGCGGCATTTCCCTGCTGCACGTCAAATCCAGTAGAAAACTGGTTCTCAAAGAAGTAGCAGCTTGTGCTTTTTTGATGAAAAACACCCTTCACTATTCTGCACAAAGCAGTAGCCTTCAGTCCCTGGATGTCGTGGTTTGCCATGATGCCCAGGAGCATGGGCCCCTGGGGATGTGGGACATCGTCCTTACAGGCATTCTAGTTTCCTGTCCTTGCTTGGGGTAAAATTAAGGAGGACTAAATTACATGGAAAACTACATAAGCTGTGGCCTGAGACAGATGCTTTTCATTGAGCTGTAAGCCTATCCACATACTATAAATTATGTCAGTAAGTGATGGTCTCTGTTTTGCCTATTGCAGCTTTTCTGCAAGTCAGAGTGAGTGTCGCTTCACTGTATATAAATTTCTGAAACACGTTCAGAAGTTGTTGGGGAATTTCCCCTTCACCTTTGCATCAGACCAAGCCCCCTGCCGCCTCCAATCCAGCTCCTGTAAGATAGCATGCTATTTTTGACGCTTTTGAGACATCACCAGAGTTTATTTGTAGCTGTTATTTCCCACTTCGTAAAGGATGTGCATTTGATTTTATAACCAAGAGAACTTTCCTGAAGACAGCAAAATTGAGTCTGTAAAGCAGCAAGGGAATTATTTAGCAATGTCTGATACTAAACTGTTTTCCTTATTGTGATCTCAACTGATGCAATTTTGTGAAAAATCAGTAATTTCATCTACAAAGCATCGAAGTATTTTAAATTTGAAATGACCATTTAACCCAGTGTAATTTCGTAGTGCACTTCAGAGATGCTAAAACAATACTGTACTGCTACCAATCTGCAGTAATGGTGTGCTAATGGATTGAAGGCGGAAGGTATTGGCTAGCATGGTATAAATGGATATATAACTTTAAACAGGCAAATGCATTCATTAACTGTTGAAAGCTGAATCCCATGGGTGAGATTTCAGATTGAACACTAATGAAAATTTCATTTCAGTTCTCACAATATTTGAATATGCAGGATCACAGTATGCAAATAAACTCAAGTCTTAACTGCAAGTGGCTGATGAGTTACTTCTGTCTCAGTCTCTGCCACCCCATAAGTAAGCTGTCTTTGGCTTTTGTGAAATCAAAGTTTTCCTCCTGTTTTCCCTACAAGCCAGAATCTTATAAAAATATCGTGTGTGAAATAATTAGTGACTACAACCTTCTCATCAAAGTGTTCTCACGAAATTCCTCTTGTTCCATGTAACTCATCAGAGTGGTGTGTACAGCTACATGTTTTTAGGTTTGATTGAATGGTAAGTGTTGCAGTCAGTAGTTTCCTCATCAGAACTGTCCTGGGAGTGCAGCCATGTTTTTGGGTTTCCTTCTGTCTTTCAGCTGCAGCTTTGATGCACCATATTTTCCTTGGGTCTCCTGAATCTGATAGAAAGAGGAGATGTGCTTTTTTTTTTCCTTCCCTAGTTTATGGCATCAGATAAGATACACTGGCTTGGATGCCATTATAGGTCACATCGCGCTTTAGCCACACATTAAGGCCATCTGGTTTGAGCCAAGAAGCTTCATCTTATGTTTTCTTTTGTAAGTGATCAGAAAAATAAGTTACTGTGAAATTACCCAGGGAGTGGGGGGCAGCCAGCACAAGGAAACTGAAATGATTTGGCATGTTAGAACATAACAAGGTTCCATATTTCTGTGATCAGTAGCTGATATAACCTTGTAAATGTGAATTGTGTGTTAACTTTCTCAAAGAGGAGAGGCAAGAATTTATCTTAGAAGTTAATTAATTTGAAATAGCTATTAATTAACATTATACCTAAATTTGTCAATCATCACACTTGACTTGAATTTGCATACAACTGTTGCATATAAAATACTGCTAAGGGTATCTTGGGCTTCGGAGTGCTGTAAAAATGCCATGTTTTGCAGCTGTGTTACAGCTCTGCCAGGCTGAACCTCCTCCACTTCCCCTCCCATGTGTCAGTGCTGCCCTTCCAACAAGTGGCCTTCCTTCTGGGGACCCACGGTTGGGATTTATAGCTGTGAAAGCACAACCCCAGCATAGGCAGCTATGTATATTCTCAGGCATTTCACCCTGATGAGGAAGAATAAAAATGACTCTCTTTAATTTGAGGTAGTGAATGTGCTGCTTGTTTCTCTCCCTTGTAAAGTACCTACATTGTATTAATGTGACTTAAGATAATCATGTTTTTTGATGAAAGCATAAGACTAAAATGATGTTTCCAAATGAAGGTTGTTTTGATTTATTCTTTATATGCAGCACACATAATTTTGCTTCCATAACTCTTGGAAGCAAGCTTTAATTTTATGGCTCTGGCTGTTGCTACTACTGTGCTGTGCCATACCTATGAGCTATTTAATGTGCAACATCAAGAAGTAAATTAATGCAGGTCCACAAAGAGAGCGCTTCGATTTGCTAATTGCTTGTAGAGCGGAGGGTGTTGTTGTGTAGAGAAAGATTGTTCATTAGAGATTGAGTAACTAATTTTTTCCTACAAGTGAGTCTCACATTTGAGCTTGCTTGCCTAAGTCAGGGCAGTCGGCTCACGTTCAGCCCCCGGAGAAGAGTGTGGGGCTGTTGATGCAGTCAGAGTTAATACCTGCATTGTAATCACCAGATTGCTTTAGTTTCATTCATTAAACCCTCCCTGACCAGCCTCCTCCAGCGTTGTCAGTGAAGGATGACTTTTGGAAGGTATAGAAGACAAATTATTGATGCAGGGAAGCAAGCTAAACAATTCAGAAATGTCTCCTTAGGAGCCGAATCGGTTCCTCTCCTTGGAAACCATTCCTGCTCCTCTTTCAGCCCTGAGTTGCAGTATCCTGGTGAGGCCAGAGCACAGGTTATCTTTCCCTTCCTGCTGCTCTCTTTTGAGGATGACAGTAGCATTGACAGTAGATTAGACTGTGTTGTCATGTAAGATGAAAGTTTTGAATTGACAAACCCTTTTTTGGGAGGATTAAAGTAATTGACTGAATATTTGAGAAGATTTCCCCCCTCCCTCCCCCCCGCTTTGCTACTTGATTTTCTTTTACCTGGTTGTGCTGCCTTCAGTGGGCAAATTGGACTTTACATGTATTTGTATATCTGATTCTTAATATCTCTTTGCTTACCTGATTTCTTAATGCTTCAGCTCAGTGATCCATGAGAATTTAACATGTGTATTAAGTAATGAAAATTTCCTTGGAGCTTTAAGTTAACTTTTATGCATAGTCTGAAAATTCGACACGCAAGTCTATCCTCCTGAGAGATTCCTGAGATACCAAGGTGAATGTGATCAATCGAAAAGCCGGTGAAACAGAGCTGAGCTACCTATAGGTGAGACATTGCTTTTCCCAGTGTGAAACTCTGAGATGGGACTGGCAAACAGCTCCAGCATCATCTGCAGATGACCCTCCCATGCCTGCTGGTGCAGGGGTCAAGGACTCATTCACACCATCTCCTTCCTAACCAACCTAAATGGCTCAGGTACATTGCTCATGATTTTGTTGGCTTCAAGTGGCCAGAGGTGATTGAACTGAGAAATCCAACAGTTTTTTTCTGAAAAGGTGAAGTATAAGAAACAACATAACAGTATTTCTTTTGGGTCTTTCCTGGTAAATACCTGAAGCAGGGTTGGATGCAGGGGCTTAGCACACTCTCAGGTGCTGGTCCAGGGCCCTCTGCAGCTCCTCCCCTCCATGGCTGTGGTGGCTGGCAGCTCCTCCAAAGCACTCTGATTAAGTGAGATGTGGGGATAAGTTCAGAGCCTAATTTCTTCTTCATAATTAAAAATGTGTGCATCTGTCATGCTGCTGGTGATTAGGTTGTATTTTCTTGTGGCCTAGAAGGAATATGGCACTGAATCACTTTGCAAGCAGCTGTCCTCTAACAGCTGAGCTAGGTTCAATATTTGATTTAAGCTAATAAAAAGTCTGGGGTAGGGCTAATGTTTACAAACTGGATGTGATAAAGCATTCAGATCATCCGTTTCACAGACAGGCGAGAGCAGGCACAGGGGACCCCACTGAAAGGTTGGGCTTTGTCTTGCTCTTCCATGCCTACCTGCATATGTGGGCATGGGCAGGGTGCAGGCAAGTCAGGAGGGTCCCCACTCTGGTCTGTGAGTGCATCAGACAGCATCAGCTGTGCTGGAAAAGCCTCCTTGTTTCCAGCTGTGTCATTGTAACAGCTCTCAATGCATTAAATATGTCCCTTTTGCTCTTCTGTGAGAGTTGTAGTCAAATCATACATTTAAAAATCTTTTAATCTTCATAAATCATTTCTTCCAGCAATCTAGTAAGTTTAGTTGCTGTCCTCTGAATTCCCACTAGTTAGCTACTCTTTCCCTTTGAGATGAACAGTCTAGAAATAAATGCAATGAAGAAAACCTTCTTTGTGATTTAATTCTTACCTGATTGCTTCTCCAAATCATATTGATCTGTCATTATCATGGTGCTGTTTTGGACTTGCTGTCCTGGTTTGCCTCTAGGTCTCTGCTGGTATAGCAGCTTGAGAGGTTTGTATTTGGTTATTTTCCCCAAGCCATATTATATATTAGGTAAATTATGGAATATTTCCTGCTTGTATTTCTGATTTCTCCCATCCCTTTGTATTATTTCTCTCCTGTCTAAAAGTTTTTGAAGCCTCTTCCTGAAGTAAAATGTGTCAGGGTCTTTTCTATCCTTTTTTTTCTGAATTCTAGCAGGATCTTGTACTTTAAAATGCTGTTACACCCATCTAGTTAAACAGGTTCCTAGGGTACTGTTGTCTTGATATTATAAAGAGAAATATTTCCACTGTGAACGTGACCAAAGCTTGGCACAGGTTGCTCAGAGAGGTTTTGGAGTTCTTAGAGCTCTTTGGAGCCCCCTTGGAGATACTCAGAACTCAGCTGACCAAGAGCCCTGCGGATCCTCATGTAGCTGATCCTGCTCTGGGCAGGGGATTGAGCTGACCTCCACTCTGAATTACTCCATGATTCTATAGAATTCTGTACTAACAGGAGGCTGAACAGAGACATGACCCTCAAATTCAGGAATGGTAGCTACTGTAAGCAAATATGTAATTCTTAATGGCTCTTTACATCTAGTTTAGAATAGGCCAGTAGTTCCCATATAAAGGTCATCTTCATATAGATAAGGCTAATAAATGTACAGAAAAGTTGGGGGTGTTTTTGATCAAAAATATTTGGTGAGTCTTGGGGTGTTTTGCAAAGGCTGTGCTAGCATCTCATAAATAACATTTCTGAGGGCATGTTTTCTAATTCTTCTACGTGCAACTCTTCTGCTGGTATAATTCTACCTGATTCAGTATGTTATGGGTTTGTGTGGCAGGGTTTTGGTAGCGGGGAGGAGGCTACAAGGCTTGACCCTGTGAGAAAGTGCTAGAAGCTTCCCTGTCTCCAAGTCAGACCCACCTCGCCAAGCCCATCAGCGACGGTGGTAGTGCCTCTGAGGTAATGTATTTAAGAAGGGAAGCATGTAGCGCGGCAGGAGATTGGAATGTGAGAGGAACCCCTCTGCAGATCCCGAGGTCAGTGAAGAAGGAGGGGGAGGAGGGGCGCCTGAGGAGGCTGATGGCCCTGCAGCCCGTGGGGAGACGGCAGGCTGTCCCCCTGCAGCCCAGGGAGGGGAGCGGGGGAGCAGATGCCCACCTGCAGCCCAGGGAGGAGCCCACATTGGAGAAGTTCTTGAAGGACTCTCCCATGGGAGGGACCCCATGCTGGAGCAGGGGAAGACTTGAGTAGTCCTGTCCTTCAGGAGGGGGGAGCAGCAGAGACAACGTGTGATGAACTGACCGTAACCCCCATTCCCCTGCGCCGCTGCGGGGGAGGAAGGAGGGAAATTGGGAGTGAAGATGAGCCAGGAAGGAGGGGAGGGGTGGGGGGAAGGTGCTTTAAGATTTGGTTTTACTTCTCATTATCCTAGTTTTGATTTGATTGGTAGTAAATTAAATTGATTTNNGAGTGGCTTGGAGGTGCTTTGTTGCCAGCTGGGCTTAAACCATGATACAATAGTAGTGGGGGAAAAAAGTCTTTCCCAGGTGTCTGCAAATTTCTAGTTTCCTGATGTTTCAGCATCAAACTTGGTGATAATTTCATATTTTCTTCTCACTTGCTTGTACATGCACTCTGTGTTTGGTTGGGACTGGCATCTCCCGCAGTGTTTAATGAGTGTGTTTCATTTCCCTGTGCCAGGTCCCAGGCTTGTATTAAAACCCTTTTTATCTTATTTGAGTGTCTCTTCCTTAAATAATGTCACATCATCCCAGGCCCTGCACAGCAAGAATCTGTAACTTTTTCAGTTTCTGCTGAGCTCTGGGGCCAGGGAAGTCTTGAACTGTTTGGTTGTTTGTTTGCAAAATTGAACTTCTGCTGTGCTGAACCCCAAGACTGTAATTTTTTTGTTTGCTTGCATTTCAGTGCAGTTAGGCTTCAAAGCTTAATGTTTTCCTTTTCATTGTAATAAACTGCTTGCTGTTTGCCTCTGGTTTGGATGTAGTACTCAAAAGACCCATTTCATGTGTGGCGAGAGATTGTTAGAGGGACTCCAGAGGGTTTTAATGAATATCTGCCTGAAATTATGTGAATTAGTTTGTAGGCAAGTTTTTTTTAGTTCTTGTCTTGTTTGTTTACATTGTTTAAATTAGCTCCTCTGTCATCATTTGCGACTATTTTTGGGGCTTTCTGCTAAGTAGAGAAAGGCTGATTACAGGCTAGCAAAGTGTTGTGAAATAAAATATGTGGGAAGTAATAGCACTGAAGTAGTATATGTGGCTTCTCTTAACCGTTTCCAAAATACCCATTTTGTTTAAAGTCCTTTTTCATAAACAAAACTCGGTGAAAGATCCTCCTCTGAGTCAAGTTCCCATTTCTCCCCAAATTATACACGGATAACCTAAGATATTTCTGCTCTGGTTTGAGATTCTTTAAATTTCAAAATTCCTCTTAAAAAAGAAAAAAACCTTGTGTTGGGATCTTTTCTCACAGAAATTCAGTAGGGTTATGTTCCAGAGAAGATTTTCTTTGTATTTTACCACCACAGTTTAGAAGGCTTCCAAATCCAGCCCTATACCCCAGAACTGCAACAGAATGTTTTCTGTGAAGTTCTCTTGAAACACACCTTTCAGGAGCTGTGGAGCAAGCCTCTTCTTTCTCTAAAGTTAAAGTTGGCAAAATTGGGTGGGTTTTAGACCACTCTTTCTGCAACTTCCAAAGAAATGGAGAGGAGGCACGGTTCTCTGACTAGACCATGGGATTGAAATTTGGGATAGCTAATCCAGTGGAATTCTTCTCTGCAATAAACCTTTCTTGTGTATGTAGGCTTCAGGCTCTTGGGGACAGGATTGTCTCAGGGAATGGGATGCTGATAAGACCCAATGCTTAATCATTCCTTTTCAATGCTGTGAAAATCATGGTGCCCTTGGTGGCTTTTTTGGTTAGCAGGGAAGGAGTGCAGTCTTATTAAACTTCCAAAAATACATCCTAGACTTAATTTTTTTTTTTTTTTTTTTTTGTCTTGAAGGCTCAGCTGTCTCAAGTTCTGGAAGAAGTGGGAAATCATAAGCAAAGAGCAGAGATGGTAAGTGTTCATCTTTTGAGTTTTTTTAAATTGTTTTACAGAGCAGTAACATATGCAAAGTTCAGTTCATTTAAACGGTGGATAGATTCCAAATAATCAGAAATGAATAGCAAATAAGCATTGTAAAAGTTTGTATCACTACTGCTAGTCTTGGCACACTCTGTCTCCATACTCACCTGGCACAAGTTTTGGATGAGATCTAGTGATCTGTCTTCCTTTTTTTGGCAATTTCCTTTCTCTTTATTAGTAGTTCTAGATCAGAAGCAAGCATTTAATTTCATACTGAATTAACTCCTTTCTTTGGGGGCCTTTAATTCAGTCTCAAGTATGCAAAGGACAAGTAGATGAGATGCAACAGAATTACCACAAACTAGTTTTTTATAATATCTGTTAATTTTCTGCTGAGTTTGTCTATTTTATTGGCAGTTCCCTCAAGGACCAGAAATAAGAGGCCACAAAACCAGGCAGTAGGGAGGTTTATGTGCAGTTTCATGACTATTGTATATGCTTCTTCATACTCGGGAATAAATGGGGTATCAGCATTAAGCTGTTTCGTGAACCAATGTTTTTGCTAATGGGCGAGTTGTGGGATTCCTGCAACTTTTTCTAGTCACAAGAAAAACCTAAGCAGTATCCAGGATGTAGATACTCACTCTGTAGATGTGTTTTACACTGGATTAATTTTATTACTAATGAAAAAATAGGCATGCGTCACTGGCTAGTAAGTAGGTGCTAAACAACATCTGCTCTAAAATCCAAATCATAAACTACAGTGCCAACACTAGTCTTTTTAGACTTCTGCTTAACTCTACTAGGGCACTGAACAGCAGAACTAGCGTGCCCCTGCTGTACTATTAATAGGTTGCCATACATCTGCTAGTATCTTTTTTTTAATTTGTGCTCCTTGCTGTTTCAACATCAGATTTTTCATAATGAGACTGTTAATTGATTATGGTTCTGGGGTGGTCTTACATTGTGGGCAAACATTTTTGTGTGCTTAGCTGCTTTCTGTGGTGATGCAGGTCTGAACTGTTATTTCCAAAGAAAACTGAATTAATCCTATTTACCATCTGATATCATTACACACTGCCTTGTCATAGTTTTAAATTCTATATAGTCAATTTTGCATTGTGCTCACTGGACATTATCAGAGGATAAACTTGCTGTTATGTTTTAAATATTCTGATGTGTATTTTTTTTTTTAAACATTTCTAAGTTTTTTTCTTTTTGGCTTGTTAAGCCTGGATTTTGAGTTATTTGTTTGCCTTCAAATGTTTGTCATATTAAACAGGCTACCAGAGAGCTGGAGAAACTGGAACTTCCAGCGTTAAAGCATTAATTGGTGTTGTGCATCATCTATCAGCAGAGCATAAAGCAGCAGTCAGTGTTCAGTGCCTAGTCCCAAGGGTTACTCGGTGGATTGTGATCTTCCAGTAAAGCTTACATCAACCTCACATGAATAGGCTGTATTTTGTAGTGCTTTAGACAATGGATTGCAGATTGTGACGTGTTCTTCACCCCCAGATGAAATCTCCCTGGTAGGGAAAGATGCGTCACTTCTTGTTTTCTACAATGTTAGGGGCAGCAGAGGTCTGTCCCCTTTAGATGGGGCTCTTCATTAGCTGCCTGCGCAAGGGCTCCAGCACTGATACCATCAGCCCCACTCTCTTCCTTGCCATCCAGCTAAACTTTTTTTTTACATGTTTTTGTTGGGTTTTTTTTTTCCTCTCCCCCTCTCCAGATCAGGATCCATCTTATTTTCAGACTGTCTTAAAGTTGACACTTCAGCAATTGTTTGCCTGATTTGGATTCCTGGGATCTTGCTTTCCTTTTCATCCCTCTCCTCCTTTTTTGCCCGTGATCCGCTGCTTGTTAGTTTGATTTTAAGCCTCTGTGGCTGGGGGGGATGCAGAAGGGCCTATCCTGCTCTGGGTGCTGACAGATGTGGCTATTGCTTTTCATCAGCCATTCTGCAAACAGGCTTAAGGCCCTAAGTGAAATGGAATAAACACCTGCTAGGTGCTATCATACAGTCTGATGGGTCTTTGAGCTGCTTCTGGGATAAACCTCTGTAGAGGCGACATCTCTACTACCACCCTGAAGAGTGCTAATGGCTTTGCCACCCTCCCCAGAGCACTGGAAACGAAGCAGTGTGCTCTGGGGCTAAAAAACTAGCTGATTGGATCTCACTGATGAGTTTGGGGTTTCTTGTAGGCAACGGGGAGCATCTTAGGTTCCCTGGTAAATAATTCATTCTTTATGGAGCAATATTTAAAAGTAAAATACTTGTGGGATAAATCTGATAGGATCGTGGCCTCCATAAGACAGTATCTGCATGCTCTGTGTCCTTGGGAGGAGAGGGCCGTAGTTCAGGGAATTGTGTCCATGGGGACAGTACAAGATGAAAGGTGGTGTGTGCTATAGGGGGCACTGTGCTAGGCCAGGGCACAAGGTCTTGCTAGAGGAAAGTGGGTTCGACTTGCTGCACTAACTGCTATTGAGTAGTCCAGCACATGGTTTCATTGCTTGTCAGCTACAGTGAGTTTACTACTGGAAGAACAAAAAAAAAAAAAAAAAGGAATTTAAACATCTTCAGCTAATTGCAGTTGACAAGACAAAGGCAGTTTGACTTTCCAGTATTAATTAGCAAGCCCATACTAATTAGCTTGTATAAGCACAATTCATGCTTCTTTCCCTAAATGCAATTAATATTGCAACTGAAGACGTCTCTGGGCTGTGCCGCTGTATCATTAACATACTTTGCCCTAATTAGACACGGCCAGTAGTGGCTGAAGAAATGAGTTTGTGATTAGAACCATAAAAAATCCTCTAATATTTTATATCCTTCAGGGAACTTGAACCTAGAATTTATTTTCTGATTTAAGAAAAATTACCCTTATCATTGTGCTGTGTAATTATAACAATGAAATTTTGTTTTTTCTCTCCCTCTAACCCTTCACTTATTTTTCTTTATTCACAGTTTGAGTGTGTTCCTATTGTAAGGGAACAGTACTCGCCCAGTCTTCTGAGAGGTGGTACATAACAGAGTCACCAGTCTGACAGGGCTCAGATGACTCAGTTGTCCCGCTCATCTTTTGGTTTTGTGTTTTTATTTGCTGAGAGAATGTTTTTTGTTGTGAATTTTTTTTTGTACCTAAACACACTTCTTTCCAGCAATTTTTGTGTATGTATGTGTGCTTTTCTGACAATTTTATCAGCACTGAAAGTTGTCTTTATCGAGGCTAGTGCTCCAATGTCTTTATCTCCAGGATGTGCCAGGAGATTGCTCATAGAGTTCACACATATGGCTCCCTGTTTTGTGGTCCTAGGATCTTGCTTCTTATGGTACCTTAGTTTAATGCTCTACTAGCACAGTGCTGTAGGCTAGCTTCACTCACACCAAAATAATATTCGTGGAAAATGCTTTCTTGTTTCTTAGATTATTTTTCCTTCTCTCCCTGAGGGAGGGAAGCAGAAGATGTGTTAGTTTTTCTAATTTTTATTTGCCTTTTTCATATCCCTTTATAGACAGGAGGAAATTGTTTGGCTCAAGCTTGGCTGTGATCCCTGATCTTATACTTTCTTTCAGTTTGGTTCTGTAGCAGGGGACATTCATGTCAAGATTTTTTTTCTCCGTCATTAATCCCTGAGGGAAGTCAGCTTGGTATTAAAAAAGTATCACCTGTATTTTCACTGCCCTGACATGCTCTGGGTATCTTTTGGTTTTCATCTTCAAAAGACAGCTTGGCCCATGTGGGCTCTGAAATCTGTAGGCTGCTCATTGGAACAAATTATATTTCACCCTCCAGCAGATTAAAAAGGATGGATATAAGAATCGGAAGAATTGCTTAGCAGGGTGGGAGGTAAAGAAGATTTGAAGTCCAAGAATGTAGCCATGAAAAAATGAATTGCATAAATTGAGTGTCCTTACAGAAGAAATAAAGACACCTTAAAATGAAAATAATAAATGCCCCTTGCCTTAAATAAAAGTGTTGGTTAACCCTCTGCAAAGAACAGGAGACCTTTATTTAGGGGCAGCAGGTCAGGAATAGTTAAGGAGCCAAATCATGCATTCAGTCTGATGAAAGTTTAATGCTTAGGATTAACTTATATGTAGTGACTACCTACACTGACGATTATCAGGAGAAGTAATGAAGACAGAAAGGAGAATACATGCAAGAAAAACTCGGAGAGCACTGTGTGTGATGTAGTTGGGAACTAGCTATTAACTGGAAGGCATCATGGAAGAATCGCAAAGAGTATGGGAAAATTGCAACAGGCATCAATACATAAACAACCAGAGACCCACACAGTTCATAAACCATTTGCATTATTACTGAAAGACTTTACTTTCTAGTGGTTGCATCAGACCTCCACACTTTTAAGAACTGTAACTTGAGAAATACCTGGCAAGGATAAAAATTCTGTTTCGTGTTACTTTACAGGTGATAACAATGATAATATGAAAGAAGTGAACTTGAGGATAGAAAGACCTGCCCTGGATAACTTGCCAATATAGCTCTTTTAATTCTTTGTTTAAGAGCTGTTAAACATAAAGCAAGAAATACAACGGACCAGGCATAAGAACGAAAGTGGTGTTCATTAGTGGAAGTGTAAATGCTCTGTATTGTCTACAGTGGGATGGCAATTAAATGTGGGATTACAGTATTGAACCACGGTAGTAACAAATAAAAATGAAGCTTTGCTGGAACGTATACAGAATGAACAGTTTGGGAGGGGAGGGGAGACGACTGACTGGTGCAGGAAGTTTCCATCTATCAAAAGTATATTTCATCATTTCTGAATTGATTTAGTAAGGCGACAGCAAATCTCCTTACCATTTGACAGATTTTATTCCAACACCTTATGTGAGACTGGCAAACCCAAGACAGATGAGTAGCGTGGCACTCAGCTGAGCAGCAGCATGAGCACTGCAATAGTTTTAGTAAGGCATTTCTGGGGAAATACCCAGATTGAAAAACATGAATCTGGTTATAAAGAGACAGCGAAGAAAGCTGATCCAGAATGAAATGATACCATAACAGAAGACTGGAAGAGGACTTTTAGATCATAAAGTCCACTCCTTTGGTAACTGAGGCAATTACAGCATGTACTTCAGTCCATAAATTTATCAAGCTTGTCTTGAAACTGCTTTGGTTGTTTGTACTATTACTATCATTGAAAGGCTGCTTTGGTAGCTGAAATCTTCCCAATTCCAACTGAAAATTTTTGTGCAGTTAATATAATTTTTTTTTTCTTGTGCTTATGTTTTCCTTAAACTACAGTGACTGTTCTTCCTCCCTCATATTTATGCTGTGACATATTTATAGAGAACAATTGTTCTCTCCCAGCATTTCATTTGTCCAGGTTGAACAAATCAAGCTCCTGCAGTCTTCTCTTAAATCAGGCTTTTCAGTCTCCTCATGAATCCTGCAGCTTTCTTTAAATCACTTCCTGTTTTTCTGTGTCTGCTTTGAAGATGAGTAACCAGAGTGGTCACATCATTCCAGGTGATGTTCCAGCAGTAGCTTGTACAAAAAGTCCACGGGAGCATCTAGTATAGGCAGGTACCCCTCTGTCCTGGATACAGCTCAACTCTTCCGTTTCAGAATCACATTGCCCATTTCTGCTGCCACATGGTGCTGATGTTCATCGTGTCATCAGTTAATCCACCCGGCTCTTTGTCCTCTTCTCTAGTTTCTGACCGATGAAGACTCAGTTTGTAGGATGGGTTCTAGCTGTTGTGGGACTTGCAGTATTATTTCAATTCTGCTGCTGTTCCTTCAGTTTGCAGCTAGCTTCTTCTGTCTGATCTATTTATGCTCCTCTATGATAAAGCCTCCCTGTTTTGTGCTATCAGTAATTGTGTTTGTGCATTTGTGTTTTTTTGACCCAAGGTCTTCAATGAATTTTGTTTGTTTTAAATATGTTTTCATGATCAATGCCTGAGAAATCTTTTTCTCTATCAGGTAGTTTTATTTCAGCAGAGCCTTTTGTTGCTTATTTGTTCTGTAAATGCTTCACAGTGTTTGTGTTATTCTTCACTTTATCATGTGGTCTTGTTAATTTGGAAATGTGGTTTGTTGGAATGAGGAGGGTGAGTGTGCAGGAGTCATCGATGCCCTGTTTCAACTTTTCTCCCTGTGTTTTTACTGTAGAGCTTTGGTTCTCCAGGTAGAGTAAACCCCTGGAACAGAGAGATGGGAGTACTCAGAGTTACTTTTCTTTTCTCCTTTTCCTAGCTGAGAGCTCTCTCTCAGTGCTTGTTGTAAACAAATACATTAAAATTAGTCCTTGCTGTTCCCCACGGTGTAGGAATATAGTGAGCTCTGAGGACCA
>VYZV01001874.1:297704-311489 GCA_013401275.1 Pandion haliaetus | reverse complement strand
TTTTTTTTTCCTCTCTAAGCATAGGGAATGATGAACAACCTCCTTTGGTTGTGTTGCATCTGCGGCACATTCCCTCTTGGAAAATTCATGTTCAACACACAAAACTGTGGCAACATCAGAAGCATCTATTGTATGTGACTGTGGGAAAAGTAAAGAGTGTGGTGGAAGCTTTGGGATCTTGGTAGATGAGTGCTGACAAACTGCCTGTAGACTAGAGAGGTGATCAGTGCATTACACTTCTGCATGTTAATATCTCAATGCTATTTTAATTAGGTTAGAAGAAGAGACTTAGTGAGGCAGTTCTTGTGGTTTATCTCTGTTTTAAAAATCTAGCCAGGCACATGGGATCAAAGAGTACATTCCCTTCAAATTAAAAAGAAATAAACAGTCTGTTTAAAAGTCCCATTACACAAATGAACCTGCTGTTGGATCCATTAACGTGAAAGTTTTATGGAACTCAGCAGCACTGTTTGGTTTCAACAGGACTGTTTTCATTTTCTCGTTGAAGGCAATAACAGCTGACATAGGGTTAGGACTTTCAGGAGGAAGAAAACGTAGCTGCCTAAAGTGCAGAGCTGCCTTACTGCTGCTCTTCCCTTTGGGCTCCCTGTGGGACAGGTACTGCTGGATTGCAGGAAAATAGTCTGACCCAAACCTGAACAGCAATTCAAGCTCAGGTGGGATGCATAGACAATGATCTAATTCTCATCCCATCATTTGGAGAGAGGTCCATGCTACAGGTGTACCCATAAAACCCAAGCTGTACTGACAAATGCAATGGGTTGCTTTTTGGTAAAAAGGATGATCCGCTTTTCAACTTGGTGGAGAGTTGATAATGTGCTCTCACCTTTGCATTGCAGGATTATAACAAACAAGGGCTGGGGAGGGAGAAGGGGGTAGGGCTTTTTTCCCTTCAGTTGTTGAGCAGAGGAGAAAGGTGGATCATTTTCCTGTGCAGAGGACACTGCTGCGATGCAGTTAGAGTGGTCCTGTTGTCAGTGTTGCTGTTGTCACTCTAAAATCTGAGTTATACTGTTAATTGATAAAATAAAATGAGTGGGACAGGGATATTATCAGAGGCCTTTACTATAGTAGCTACAGCCTTGAGGTACAAAAGGAATATGCATGCAAATACTGTGCTTTTCCAGGCTACATCCTCCCTCACAGAGTCTCTAAGAAGTTTATGGGCTATCTCAGACTTGTGTGGTTCAATTTAGTTGAACTAAAATTTTCTGGAGGGTGCAGGGGCTCTCTACTATGTTCAGCACTTTGAGAGGTAGAAGAACGTCAGGTGAGAGGTCCCAGATACTTCTAAGGTTCAGTAATTTCTGCTCCTTTTTTCTGCCTTGCCTACAAGGCAGCTTGGAGAAGCTGTAGAAGGAACATGCGCTTCCAGTGCATGTCCAGAGAGGGAAAGGAAAACTTGGCCTGGTGAACAGTCATGTTAGGATGGGACAAAGTAATCATTAATATCTAACTTGCTTGTAACAAACATGGAGACCAGTTTCTTGCTGCTTTCACAGTCCTGGGAAGTAGTGCCTGCATCAAAAGAGGACCATCCTGAGAGATCTGATCCGAGGAATGCAATTCTGGAGGCTCAGTTTATCCTGAGCATGACAGAGGATGAGAAGATCTGTAGCTATGGGATCTAGGGGGGTATTGAGGGCATGTACAGTGGATGTGCCTGCAGATCAGAGGTTGCTGGATACTTTTCTTCTTGCCCAGGGCTGGCTTTGTGTGTAGAAAAAGGGAGATGGGCATGGTTGATGGTTGGACTTGATTATCTTAAAGGTCTTTTCCAACCTAAATGATGCTATGATTCTATTCTATGATTTTGTGAGGTAAAGTCTTAAAAAGCATGAAGTTTCAAGACTTAGTCCTTGCACTGACAGCCTGATCAGCTTGCTATGTTACTTGTTTTGCTTTTGATCTTTGTGTCTCAGTGCCCTTAGAAGAGCTTGTTCCCAGTTTTTTTTGCCTTTGGCTGATAGATGCTGGGGGTAGGTAGTAGTGGTGGCAGGCTGGGGTCTCTCTGAGCCACTCTGTCAGGGCAGCAGAGTCCTCCCGCAGGAGCTGTAAAACCTAATTTATCCACAGAGACAAGAAGATCATAGAGCAGACTTACTCCTGTGACCTCTTGGTAAATAATGAATGGCAGTGCCCTCCCTCTCTGGAATCGCTTAATTGAGGCTGACAACTCTTCGTTGTATTACAGGATCTAGCTTGTCAGGAGAATTTTAACTTATTTATGAATATTTCATTAACCTCTAAAGACTGGCTGTATAAAATTGAGCTCCTGCCAGGCCCTGTCCTGTTGATGCTGTATTCAGTGCTAATGTCATCCACCGCACATCTATTACACCTTCCCTCCCCTCTGAGCTGGACCTCAGGAGTTTATTGTTGGTGGCAGCAAGAACATGTTCACCAAAGATTAAAATGCCAGGTTTCTGCTTTGGCACCAGAACTGAACATACGGTATTTGAGAGGGAATTGCTTTTTGCTTTTCATTCTGTGATTGCTTCCTGGCAACTGAAGGGGACCACAGGCATAACTCCGAGACGCTAAAATGGGCAGAGCAGTCTTGGCAGGGCCCTGTAACCTTTGCTTTTTGGCACAGAGAGATTTCCCACTTCTTATGCATTAAAAGCTCCCTGCTTGTTGTCACAGGAGGGCCTCAGGATGGGTCATTTAGCTAGAAAACCTTAAATCTGCTCTTCTTAGCCTGTTCTTTGGGGAAGGGTTTGGGGAACAAGACTCCTTCAAGCGTCTGCCGCTTCCTTCAAGGCAGCTGGGAGGCTCTGTCGGGAGAGCTGCTGCTTTCCTATAGATGGATCCCTTGACCCATCCTCATTATTTCCCATCTCTGAGAGTTCAGAAAACACCCTGAGCGTGAAGCTCTGCTGGCCCCTGCTCACCCTCCCTCTTCTGCCAAGGCATGCCAGAAAACAGTGTTCCCAACTGTAGCGAACTGCAAAATTGGCCTGGTGATGCAGTGGGAGCAAGAGGGCTGTTCTTAAAAGCATGTTGAAGTACAGGCTGTGGGTTGTTCCATGTGAGTCGGAGCAAGAGGATTAAGTTCAATTTTGAAGTCTAGCACTCGGTGAAGGCTCCTTTTCTCTCTTACAATATTAAGCAGAGGTTGATTCCACTGTATTTATGTTAGGAGATGAAGAAACAAAAATGGATGTTAGATTTCTCTTTCCTCTCCCCTTTGATCTTCCTAGGTGGTTGGTAAAATGCATAGGTTCTTCTCTGACTGTTTATTATGTGATGATTTTTCAACAAGAAATCTGATGGGGGTGGGGCATGGCGTGAGGCAGGAGGTGGGATTACAAGCTACCATTTAGTGTGAATTGTTGACTGAATGCTCCAGAAACTCCTTGAGGGTATATTTTCAAGAAACAAGCTGTATTCAAACTTTGTACAGAGGAGGTATGACATCTTTGCAGATTTATTTGTTGCTTTGCCTGTGAATTACAGCTGCTGGAAGACTTGCTTCTAGCAAAAGTGCCTACTCCTGCGTGAAAGAAGTGACCTCTGTGATGCTCTTCTTCAGAGCAGGCAACCTTATTGCACCAGTGCTGCAGCTGCACTGGATGGGGTCATGGCACATTCAGTCCAACACCTTGACAGATTCCCTAAAGAGACTGTTATTCCGTGTTTTGCTGTTCTAACCAGCAGTAATGGGTAGGAGGTGTCAGCCAGTTAAGGCTAATTATTCCAGAGTTTCTTTCTTTCGGTGGACACCAGCTGTTTTGCTCTCCCTGGTGGGAGGAGCTTTCAGTAGTAATTAAATGGAACAGTCATCTACATGCTGGTGAAAGTGGTGGAGCGAGGCTGATAACAGCAGAGAGACTCTGAGCTGAATGAACATGGAAATTAGGTGATCTTTCTTCAGAATGAGCTGTTAGAGCAAAGAGGGGATTTTTGCTGTCGTGCGGTGGTGGTGAGGTCTCATGGCGGCACCTGGGAGCATGGACTAGACAGGGCTGCAGCAAGGTGGAGAGGAAGAGATTCCTTGTCTGCTCCTTCCTCTGGGAGTGAGAGTTGAAATATGTAATTGTACTTGAATAAATTCATGGGTTTAAGTTAACATCTCCAGTTCCCTTGCTCAGTGGGTCTCTTGCACAGGGTATTTGCTCTTCTTCCCCATGAACATTCCAATTTTGTTCATCTTGAGCTCTGAGCTAGCTTCCATCCTGCTGAAATGTTCAGTAGTGCTTCTTTCCAAACTGTCATATCTTGCACCCATCCCAGAGTACCTGAAAGAAATAAATAGAGCATAAAGTGGGGAACAAAGCTCAAGAAGACAGAACTGTCAAAACCATCCTAAGTTGGCATCCATGTGATGACTGGTGTTGCACATTACTTGCTGTTGACATTGGGGTCTGTGCCGGTGACCAGGGCAGTTGCCTTCAGACATGCTGTAGCATCACCAGAGTATCTGTCCTTCAAACAGAAGGACAGGCTCCTTCCAGAGCTGGTGTATGGTGTTGTATATAACACTTGTGAACAAGGACCCCAGGTGTTACGCTGAATAGGTCAGCTGGAGAATTCAGGCTGTTCAAAGCTGCAGGGTTTTGCACACCCTTCTGCACCTCCGATCGAGATACCAAGTCTTGGTCCTTAGTGCGATGCTGCAGGGTAACAGTATCAGCACTGTCACGTTATCCCCTGTTCAAGTAACAGTCCTATTTGCTGTAGATTAAAAAGCAAGAGAGAAAATAAATACTTTCCTGATTTTTTTTTTTTTTTTTCTCTCTTAAGTATTCCAGATAGGACTATTTGAAAACACTTCCAGTTAGACATTATTGTTCATCGATAATCTGCTGCTGCATGGAGCGGGTGCGGGGCTCTGCGGTTCTGCTGGGGCAGGATGCAGAGATGACCAAAGGGGGTGGTGGGTGAGTGAGGAGGGTCGGCATCTGGCAGCGTTGAGGTGTGAGAAGAGACTTAAGCAAGGGGCAGGAGATTGAGTCCTGGGGCAAAGGTGTGTTGTAGGTGTTTGGGGAGGAGCCTGTTGGATGGGCTGTACAGGAGGAGGCTGGGGGTTTGGAGGGTGTGATGTGATGATGCTTCACATGCTTGCAGCTGGGCACACAGCTCAAGCTCACAGCTGATGCTGCTCATACAGGAGCATGGTAATTGTGGGACCCCAGTGGCATTGGCCTTATTTTGCAGAACAGAAACGGTTTCCTGTAATACCCTGTACCGTTGTGATTACATATGGAAACCTTAGGATAACTAGTTTAAATAGGGTGTCTGTGCATTCATCCTTTTCAGCTGCTAGCAGCAGAGCTGTGTTCCTTTGCAGCGGGGCTGATTTTGGCTCACTGAGCTTGTCTGGAGTTTCACCAAGTTATGCTTGTGCAGCACAATGTAGAGGGGAGGTGTTTGAAGAAAAGCTGTGGGCTGCCTGCAGACTGGGAATCAGAGGGGAGAAAGGTGAAAGCTCGTTAGGGCTCCCTTGGGGTAGATGAATTAGTTAATGACTATGCTGTGCTTTGAAAATGCAAATGCTGTGTCAGAGCTAAGTCTGATTATAATAATCAATCTTCCTTTTGAGCGGGTGCTGGAGATGGGGAGGGGAAGAGGGATGAGACTGGGGCTGAATTTTTAGATCGCAGAACTGAGTTTCTCCGCTGTCATTAAGGAAACCTGACATTGCCCGAGGGGTCAGCAAAACTAGGGAGGAGGCAAAAGATGAATCTGGGAGGAACGATCCTTGCAAGCACTGGTGGCTCCTTGACAGGCTGAAGTTAATTTTGTAATATTGTTCCTTATGATTGTCCTGCCTGGAAGGGGAGGGGTTGGCATCTGCTTCTGTGTGTGAGCTATCCCTGCTAATAGGAAACATAGAAACTGCCTCATAAGCAGGATCCTCCAGGGATGGGAGAGAGAGGAGGGTGGCTGCTGCAGACGTCCAGCAGTGACAGCTCCTTCTCCCTTGGCAGTTTATTCGTTTGTAGCAAGCATTCCTAGTAATTACGCCTCTTAATTTAGGAGAGCGAGTGGGAGAAAGGAATATAAATTTGTGTATTAACTTCAGAGATTGGAAATAGGGCAACCGAACCTTCTCTCTGGGAGATTATATTTGGAAATGAAATAGAATGACATTCGGTATAAACTTGAAAAATTGCTCTCTTTTTACTGCAACAGGAGGAGAAAAGCCACAATCCAGACTGTATTGGAGAGAAGGAGAAGTCAGCATATGTCCATTTCGCAGTTTGTGTGTATTTACAATAATATATATGCATGAGTACATTTTTAGGAAACCATTTGCTGGAAGTGTTGCTTCTAGCCCTGTCTTCTCAGTGATAAAAGAACACCAGGTTTGTTACAGATGGGTAAACCATAGAGACTGGCAACTCTGATCCAGCTAGCCTTTGTCTTTTGAAGAGAAAAAAATATATATTTTTTTGCTTCAATGAAGTGTAAAATAGGTAGTTCTAAAGCACTTTTTATTGAATATCTGATTTTCTTTGTCTTTATTGCTTTTTTTCACAAGGGCATCAAGGATTAATTTTCCCAAGAAAATGTACCATCTAATCCTGGGCTGCTTAGCCTGTTTCTAAATGGCAAGTAATATTTTGTTTTGCAAGTATTATCCTATTTCTTTGAAGAAGAGTGAAGTTCACTAAGAAATCTGGTGAGGCTTAATTCTCCCTATGGGTGCTTCTCTGCAGATGTTATAGGGGAACAGCCTTTCAGAATGTCAGTGGGCTGGGCATATGGAAGAGGTGATACTTCTTTTGCTGAGCAGAATGATCTATGGATGTGCTCAGTGTGGTGTCTTACTACCTTGTAGCATTGCTAGGCACCCAAGTTAAACTCACTGGTGTTCATGTATGTTTGATTTCTGTCCTGACACCAGCTGTATAAGCTTGTAGACAACAGGAGGTCACCAAGCTTGCCATGCTGCTCTGTGGGAAGAGAGGCAAATAAGATCCTTAGTCACTGCTACATCCTTTGGAGAGAAGCACAAATAGCATCACTAGAATAACTGGCGTATCAAGCTCCTGGGGAACAGTAGTTTGCCTGTTTTCAAACCTGAGCGTATGGGTCATACTCAGGGTCCCATTTCTCTGTTCTTGTCTATTTTAGTGTATACTTTTCCTTTCCAAGTCTGCTTGGTTTTCATACATTTAAATATTTATGTATTTAAACAGCTTCTTGAATTGAGACTTGTAGTCAAACACAACCTCTCAATTCACCTTTCCATGCTGGCTCTCTGCAATTCAGTTCCTATTTATCTCTCCCATTTAAAATCAGCTCTTTTGCTGAGGAAGGCCTTTCAAAGGATGTTGCATCAGCCCATTGTTAAATAAACCTTTAGACGTTTATAATGGATTCAGCATTTCCTGCTTTTTACAGTTCCAAGAATGCTGAATGACGTGCAGACACACTTCATCAGGATAAGATTGCTGTATCAGCCCCTCACTAAAATGCACTCATTATTCAGATAATAACTCTATGTCTCCAGCATGTGTTCTGTGAAATACGTGTACATGATGTGGGCGAATAAACCAGCTCCATCTTTTCAACATGCAAATGCTAACTTTAGCAGTGAGTTGAAATACTTTAGATTTTGAGTCCTTTACCACCCAAAATGAGACACCTGAACAGAGGTTTGGTCATTATTTTGGGCAGTGTTAAAATTTTCAGAAGTTCGTAAACACCATTTTCAAGGGGGACTGATTTAATTTAGAAGTTTAAGTCCTGTGATAAGTCTCATTTTGCAGATGGGGTGTTGACAGTAGTGGTCAGTAGGATGCTTTGGAAAGGCTTGTCTTCATGAATGCTGAAGCCTGCTGGAAACGAGTGGGAGGAACAGCAGGTCTGTGGCATTGCAGAGGCTCAGAGTACTTGTTTTGGAGGGGACAAATATGGGTCAGAAATCACAAATGCCAGAAATATACCAAGAAAATCAGGTCTCTAAAGTAAAGTTTTGTTTCTTTCAGCTGTCAGGAGATGAAGTTACAACTTTATGTTTCTCATGTCATCTCATATATCTTTAAGTAATTCCTACAGAAGAGAGAAACAGCAAGGAACATACTTCTTACACTGCTGTGGGTGTTTGCTGTGTCATTAGCACTTGGGAGGAGAACTACCATCTTGAAATCCTGTCCAGGCAGGTTTAAAAGTAAGGCTGAAAAAAGAACATTATTTCATTTAATTAAACACTAAGCAAAAATCCATCCATGTTCTTCCTTCCTCTTTCTTGGTTTGTAAATAATGATGACAGTACTTATTTTGGAAAAAGTATTTGCATTTCATCTTTTGGGGCACTTGCATGTTTATGGAAGTGGACATTCTAAAATTATTCTATATACTGGATGTGTCCTGATCACTTTCTATTGAAAGCAATAACGCTGGACTGAAATTCATGCTTATGAAGTGAAAGAGAGTAGAAAAGGTTCAGGATGAACGGGATCATTTTAGGTTGAGAGCAAGAGGCTCCAGTATATTCTGAGAAGAGAAGATCACATAGACAAAATGTTAAGTACCTGTTTATGTGTTTTATTCACAACTCATGGGCTCTGACAGTACTCATTATTCTGCCTTTTCTAGTGTCATAAAAACCTTGGATAACTTTAAAAAAATGAAAATAATAGCTTGGTTTCTTTTCAGGTTGCTAATGTGTTCTGTACAGTGGGGGTATTGCTGGGGGCCTGATACCGGGTGATATTAACCCTGAAGCTTCTGCAGAAGTTGTAGGTATTTAGGTCCCTCTTGTGCAGTTTTCAGGATAAGAGATGCAATGCTGGATTTCAGGACAATGTTCTCTTTCTGCTGTCAATGCTAGTTAAAAGAGCCAGATCAACATAAAAGAGAGCTAAAGGATCCAAGCCTGACCTAGGTCATTTGGTACTGAATGGGGGAATACAGCAATGAGGTGTAATTTGAGCAGCCCTTTTCCCCTCTATGCTGGGTAATGGCTTCTACTAGTTTAATGTATTCAAAGTAATAAAAGTTTAACTCAGCCAGTTATATAAAATTATTGATAAAAATTGGAAGAGTTTAGACAGGAATACTGAGTTAGTCCAAAAAAGCAGAAAACGTCTACTGAAAGCGGCATCTGATGAACAAGAGAGACTAGGCCTGGAAATTAATTGAGGAAAAGGGATGTGATGGTAATTAGGCAGCGAAAACAGCAAGAGGGGACTGGCTTTTCTTCTCCTTAGCTCTTCTTGAGGCCATTCTTTGCCACTGGTAACAAGAGGACAAGTGAACAGGAAAGGACAAACTCTGCCACCGTGGTGAGTCATTTCGTGTTTATCACCTGGTCCCTGGAGCTATCCTGAGAGGCTGTGTCAAAAGGAATGGTCTTGGTAACCTCCTCACCTCTGAGGCTTGCACGTAGTGCTGAAAATTATGTAGAACATGGGTTCATATTTCTCCTATTACTGCCTTCCTGTTGCTTGTTTTCCTCATTCAGTTCTGCTGCTTCTTTCTTTTTTCTCTGCTTTCTGTCTTGACTGCATCATGCGCAGAACTGCAGGGAGGGTCCAGCTGGAGGAGCAGGTAGTGGCAATGTCTGATGCAGCATTACACTGGTACGAGTGTGCCAGGTCTGACCAGAGGCTGGTGACATCATGTTCTGCTTGCATTGTCCAGCAGGTGAAACTGCAAGTAAGAGGAAGGTTTTATCAACAGATTCCTTATTTTTTCCTCTTTTTTGCTGTTCTCTTCATTCTTGTTTCATGAAGACCTATTTGCCTGCACTGTGTTGCCTTTGGAAAAGCAGAATTGGATCCCAATAACAAGCCACTCTATCTTATCTCAGCTTTCTTTTTGCCCTGGAAAAGACATAAATAACATAAATAACATTTTTAATATCTTCTGTGAGATTGGCAGGCAGGGTTGTTTTCCTCACTGAAACCCTAACAATTAAAGGAAACCAGCATATTTTGAATGAAATATTTAATACTTTAATTGGTTTACTCTCTTTTTTTCATAGATGATTAGTGAGGTTTTAATGACAATAATTTGCTGTGTCACAAAGTTGTGTCTTGGCCTGAACTTGAAACTCTCTAGTAGTTTTAATCGTAGTTCTGGGAAGCAGGTCCACGTCAACATTTAACTGCTCGAGCCAGTTTCATCTGTAAAGATACCACTGTGCCCTCCTCTCCCTTCTCACCTCATGCACACCAGATTTTCAGTCCAGGTAGCTTTGGCGCTTGAAAATTGGGAGGACACAGAGATTACATAAAATGCTCTTACATTCTCTGTGCCCTTCCCTCCTCATTCTCTTTCAATGGCTTATTCTTAGAAATCCAGCAGAATCTCATCACACCACGACTAAGCGTACCTGGCACTATTTTGTCACCACTGTATATCAGGTGAGACCTGCACTGGTACTTTTCACGGCAGCATTCACTTGAGCATGTGTGCATTCACTCTCCCATCTCATTTTCCCATTACGGACTCCATTTTTTTCCTTTCTACACAGCCAACACAAGAAACCCCAGATCACAACAACAGATTACTCGTCCACCCGCTCTGCCCCCCCTTTTCCCCCAAGAAGGCGGCCATGATTCATCTGCTCATGTTGGTGAACAGGTGGCAGTTGGACTCAAGGCTGAGCCGCTTAACCTATGATAAATAACATATTTACTGGCCCTTCCATCTTCAAATGCTGTCCACATGCAGTCCAGAAAGCAGCACACAACTCTTAGTAGCCAACACATCCAGGCTTCAGCATACATGGGAAATGAGAGATAGAATGAATGTTTTCCTGCTAGAAGTAGGTTGGAATTGAAGCCTGCTCCTCATCCCAGTACCTTTTATTCACATTCCTGGAATTATCTGGCACGCTTGCTTTATCCCCAGCCATCTGTGATGGGCTGAGCTGGGAGAGATAAGCTCAGTAATCAGAAAATTGAGGGAAGCATTTCTGGCTGTGATAATCTTATCGGGCAGCTAATATACATTAACATTTGTACAGGCTGATGATGCAGGTGGGCCTTTGCTTATTTTTTCTTCCTGGATGCCTTTTGACAGGCAGGGGGAGAATGCAGGGCTTTGGGGTGCCAGGGGGAAACTTGACAAAAACCTCTTTTCTACCCTCTCTCTTCTGCTCCATCCTTGTGGTATCAGAAAGGGGAGGGAGAATAATCCAACCATCCCTTTTCTGCCCTTTCCTGCTAACAGTGCTGCCACGGTCTGTCTGTCTTTTCTGGTAAGCATGGAAGGCCAAAGAGGCAATATGTCAGAATTTCAGTTCTGGCTGAGCAATATAACTGCACGTGTCAATATGCTCCTCTTCCTTGTAAAATTGAGGAGTTTCTGCCAGCTTGCTGTCTTTGCAAGAAGTTTGCTGTTGCAATGTGATTCTGCTCTACAAGTCTAATCTGTGCTATTGAAGGGAATGTTGTATTAATGGATTATTTCCCTGATGCTGAGCTCTCTGTGGTCATAAATTTTGCATCTGTAATTAGGGCTGGATTGGTTATTGTTTTCCTTCTCAGTGAAAAATATAGTTTCTGTCAATAGATTTATTAGGGGAATTAGTTGCCAGGTGCTAAAAGACAGATGACAAAAGGAAATCCAAAATCTCAAGGGTGAGTGTAAAGGAGGTCTAAGCTAGGAGAAGATGCTGGAAGAGAAGTTTGAGTATCCTGTAGGTAGTTTGTCTCTGATTACACTTAATAATAAATAATTTTCTGAGGCATTTTGAAACAAGTTACTTAGGTAGTTTATCAGTCTATGCATTGTCTTCATAGCTGAATTAGGGATACAGATTCCCTTAAGTCAGGGAGCCTGGTAATGGTAGACTCTGGATAAGAAGTTTTCATGTCTGTAGAGTTTTGAAGTACTTTCTTGTGAGTTCCTTCCCAAACAAGGCCAGAGGCAGAAAGTATTCTTAATTGTTTGTTTGTTCCACCACAGCTACCTGAGCAGCTTGAGGTAGAAGTGTATATTGGAAAGTGCTGGAAATATTCCCCAGTCTTCTGGATTCAATGTATGTGTCTCAGAGTTGTCCTGGACAAAACAGCATAATCCTGTGATTCATTTCTTCTGGGGAGGAACTGAAGCTAAATGAGGTTGAACTGTCAATACTGAATCTCGGGTACCAGCATGCTTCTACTACCACACAGATAATTCTCTGCATCCCATTATCCATGGGGGATGGGTAGGGGAAATACCTGGAAGAGAAGCAGAAGCTTTGCTTAGAAACAATCAACTTTCTGTATGTCATCTACCTTGGAAAAAATGTTGGGGAAGGCAAAAGGGATTGCAAAGGGAAGCAGGGTTAACAGAGGTTTTGACATTGAACACATGAAGAGTTGTCCTTCACGTCCGTATCCTGAGAAAGGTCTGATCTGTGCAGAACATCAAGATTTCCTCCTCCCCCCTGTGCTGTTCCTGTGTGCCCCTTATTAATGTTGGAGGAACTAATGCCTTTTCTCTTCTGCAGCTGGAGGTGGAGATGAAGGTCCTGAAGTCTCAAGAGTGCACAGCTGAGCAAAGTACTGTCATCACCAAGGAGGAGGTTGACACGCTCAGGTAGGCAAAGCAAGGGGAAGGCTGAGAAGATTCTACTATTTTCAGTGGAACTAATGGAAGGGAAATGCCCAGGGTGGTTTCACTGCCTGCTGTGGTTATTGCTCTCTCGTGGTAGAGCACCAGGTACAGGACCTCATCATGCTGCAATGTGTGAAAAAGTATATGTGCATAGACTGCCTATGTACATAGGCTGCCTGCTATTCAGGGAACAGCGTGGTA
This sequence comes from Pandion haliaetus, assembly GCA_013401275.1. Taxonomy (NCBI): domain Eukaryota; kingdom Metazoa; phylum Chordata; class Aves; order Accipitriformes; family Pandionidae; genus Pandion; species Pandion haliaetus. Next base: position 298,760 of record VYZV01001874.1, on the reverse strand, counting down.
GCATCGACAGAACATATATTCCTTGTATTTTTGAAGTAAGATGTTCTTTTCCTGAGCACACTTTTTACTTTCCCACCAGCTTTTATGGACATGAGAAATCCATGAAGCATTAGCAGAAAGCCTCAGCCCCTGATCTTTCCTGCATTTTGATACTTGTAAGCTTTTCTATCTTTTGGAAGGCTGCAGGCTCTTTTCATGTTTGGGGTCTCTTGCTCTCAGTTAATTCATAAAACTGGCTCCTGCGTCACTATTCCCCCTGTGGACTTTCTTTCCTGTGGAAACAGCATTGCTGTTTGTTTCTTATTTTGACCAAATCTCAACTGTAAATACAGGATCTGTTGGCATGTGTGTGAAGAGGTTTAGAATCCAGCTTTTGTGATACTGATGTGTGTGTTGCACTGAAGATAAAAGAGGGATGTTTCCCCTTGTGCATTGCTGCAGATGGCAGAGGGGTACCTGTTGTGATTCACTGAAAGAGAAGTTACAAAACAGCGGTTCAGCAGAGGATACATGAGCATTTACAAAAGCTACAGTGAAGGTAGACAACCGTTCCATGTATTTATTAAAGCATTTACAGCTTCCATTCCAAAGCAGGTGACACAGTAAATACTGAGCACAGAAAAGTTCATCTGTTTCTGAATGTTTAATAAAGTTCCTTTTATTTAAGCTAAGCAAATCAGAACTTGACAGGCTGAGTTTATTCTCAGTTAATGTAAGACTTTGGCTGGAGTTTCACTTCTTAATTCTTTTATATTTTCAGCTCCATCGCTATAAAGCGTTACTGCCTTATAGGACTGAAAGCAGGATTTTGCAGCAAGCAGAATCTTGCAGAAAGCAGAAATTACTGGCCTGTATGTTACGACTTTGCTCTTGTGCTTTGCCTCTGGAGCTTGTTTTACGGCTTTGAAAGCCCAGTTCCATAGTAGCGGGGAGATGTTTGGAAATAACACATGTTCAGCTAAGCTCTTCCAATACGTTTCAGGGCTTTACACCTAATCTTAGGGACTCACTTCTATAGTTCCCTCAAGGTGGTGTAATACTTCAGGAGACTCAAGG
>VYZV01001874.1:233406-297679 GCA_013401275.1 Pandion haliaetus | reverse complement strand
AAAGCATTTATTTTCCTTTTTTTTTTTTTTTTATTCTATCATATGTTTGAGTTCTGGTAGAGGATAGTATGCTATGGCTTCCCTTTTTCAGGGGGATAAACCTGTATCCATCTGCTTTTGCGTATTATGGATGTTTGTTCAACCTGAGCTCATTCAGGTTTTTCCTTTGCTAGGGTGCACTAGACCCTCTGAAACCTGATGTTTATACTGCTGCAGAAGTATTCAGCACCTCCTCAGCAACATTAAACCCATCACTCCTGATTAATAATATGCCTTTATATCAGTAAAGCCAGCATCCTGTTTGCTGCCTTCTGGGAGCTGAAGGTTTTCAGAGTTTTCTACAGTGCCTCCTTGGTCTCTCCCTCCCTGGGTTGGCACGGGCTGCAACATCCTTTCACGTAGGAGATGTTCAGTTTCTATTTTCACCTCCAGGACTCATTATTCGGTGTTTATCTTCACTGAACAGCATTTGCCATCTATTAACTGAGCAGCTTCAGGGACAGTGTGTGTAGGGGGAAACAGCTGGATTGCTACATAGTCTAGGACCACTTCATATTGCGGAAGGCTCTTGGCAGTGGGGATAGAGATGTCTGGCTTCGCCCTGAATTAAAATCTGTTTCCTGGGCAGGGACAAATGGAGCTCGCAAGTACCTGCTTGTTAAACAGGATTGTGGTGTTTGGTTCTGCTCAAAGGTAGCCCTAAACTCCCCTAGATAATGTTTTTCTGTCTTTGTTTTTAAAGAATTTCTTTGATTACTAACCTCATCTCCTCCTTTCGTGAAATTGCGTCAAACGTTTCACACAAAGTATGACAGAAACACAGGCCTATTCCTAGTGAAGCTGTTGATGGTGCAGAGCTTCTCTCCAGTGATGAACCATACACTGAAAGCTGTTTCAGCAAAGAGGCTAAGCTTCTGCAGTTGTTTCATGGTGATATTTTGTCTTTTCTTCTCTTTCCCCTTTCAGTGTCACATGCTCCTGAGGCTATGGATGCACAGAGGCCACAGTCCCAGCATCTAATTCCAGGCTGTTTCTTCTGTCGCTTTTTACTGAACAACTTTTTGTTATTATGGCTGATTTAAGTACTTGTCCCAGACCCTGATGCTAGTCATTTAGCTACAAAGCTGTTCCAAAAAGCATGGATTTGTTTGTTTTTAATCACCCTTTTCACTGCTCAGCTCTAACAGTAAATGGCTTTGTGCAAAGTGCTTTCTGCTGGAGTTCTCTTTGCTGGAGAACTGGTAAGACAGTCCCTGCTCCTTTTTCCTTACTGTTGGCTACTATTACTGCTTCAGGTGTCTTCTCAGACTCTCAAGCACTCCATTCAACATTGCAGACTCCACTCCATAAAGATTTTTTCCTTATGCTTCTACACTTAAGCAGTCAAAGGATATCGTTGGGCCTTACTTTGTGTTTTCTGGCACTTTCTGTGCATTGGACAAGAAACTGGGACAAGTTCTTTCTTCATAGAAGCAGCTCCTTCTCAAAGCAGCACAAGATAAATCACTATCTTCCCCCAGGCTTTTAGGGTTCAGAAATAATGTGCTGTGGTCCACGCCAGAACACTCCTTGTGGCTCGGCTCGATGTGTGCTCACTACAGCAGAGGTGAATGGGGTAGCTGTGATTAAGGAACAGAAGGGGGGTTTGGAGGAAAACAGAGATTCATATGGGAGAAGATTAGGTCCGCTGTGCTTGTCATCCTCCTGTGTCCTTGTGCACCTCAACAGGACTGGTTTACTCAATTTTATGCCACTGTTACTCCTTCCTTTAACAGACTGCTGCCAGAAATTAATTCTGGCAGAAAATGGGGAAGAATGCAAACTTTCAAATTGGAAAGCGGGGAAAGAAATGCCACAGCTTATGAAGGAGTTACTTCCATTTCTGTAGTTTACTGTGGTCTTTGAAATCCCATTAACCTACAGTATGATGCGTCTGGTCTTCTGGACTCAGCCCAGCTTCTCCCGTTAGCTGCTGTCATGAAGGAATGTGAAAAACGGGAAAACCAGCAGAAGCTAGCGAGGGGAGTCTGCAGAGCGCAGGAATGGACTGTGAGCCTCCAGGCATTTCCATATACACCCCATGGTTAGAAGCTAACTTCTGAAAACAAAAGCAGGAGAGACATAAAGGAGAAAAAAAATCCATATTAATCCTTTGAATCTGTATTCACCTCCTGTGAATGAATGAGAGCTTTTAAAAATACATCTTTTGCCTCATTTTTCTTTAGCGTGGAAAGTAAATTTTCAGTGAGAAACTTGAAAGACTATCAGTTTTTCCTCCTTCTCTTGAGAACAAAGTGCTCTTTCGTCAGACCTTTTATAACTTTAAATGTGAACTCTCTCCCAGCATCATCGTTTCTGAAGAGACAATAAAAGCCAGTGCTAATGCTGTCATTTCTCACACTTCTTGCTGCTTCCTCTGAAATCATATTTGTTTATATTCTGCAGATCTTATGAGAAGAAAAAGTGGTCAAACTGTTGAGTTCATGCACTGTGGGGTATAGCAAAGCAGAGAGCATTTAGGCATTAGCACCTTTTAAAGGGAAGGTGGTAACTGCAGGAACCAGTATTTCAGAACCTATAAATAAAAGTAATATATTTAAAAAGAACTTCACTAAAGACTTAAGTGGCAACAGCTGAAAGACCTTTTCAACTGGAACAAATCTGAACTTTTTCTTTCTGCTGTCAGACTGCAACCCCAGTAAATCCTAAATGTTTTCTGCGGATTTAGTGACTGGGTAGAGTTACAGTAATTCAAAAGAAATTCATGTCCTTGCCAATGCCTATTAGTCACAGTTGCTGGAATTCTGTCTGCTCTGCTCCTAACACCATCCTAATGCCATCTGGATCCCTTAATAGCATCTTCCCAACACATACATTTTCTGCTCCATTCAACAGTTTCCCGTTCAGCAATAGCTTTTCCACATGGTCATGTCCTCTTTGCAGATGGGGCCTCTGTGAGACATGTCCTCATCGGTGGTGTCCGTGCTGCTCTACAGGCAATCACAGAACACATCTGAGAACATTAAAAACAAATAAAAGAAAGATAAAGGGAGGATGGTGGGGAGTTTTCACTGGCTCTGGACCGAGAGAGACTTTTGGAACTGCCTAGATGCTGTTGAAAATCAAACAGATTCCCTTCCCGTCTTTCTTTCTAAACAGGAGCAGCCTGGCCTTTCTCTCTAGCAGCTGTTGCTCACGATCTAAGCATTTTTTAGATAGACTGAATGCATATAGTGGGATGTCTCCTGATTCTCACAAGTGTCATTTCAGGAGACCTGAGGCTGTAGGGTTTTTTGGTTTTTTTTTTCTTGTTCCCTCTTCTAATTTGGGACAGTGAAACATGCAATGGAGGCAATATAAAGCTCAGTTTTTAAAAGTGGGAAAATCCACAAGTCTGAGCAAATGCCAATGAAACTGTATTCTTGCAGTAAATTTGATCTTGTGAAAGTCTTTGGAGGTGGTTTCAATTTATTACCTCGTGCCTGTGGAGCCTTTGACAGCTGGGTTAAGCTGTCTGCATGTGATGCAGGAAAAGTCTTCCAGAAACACAAAGAAATCTTAGCCAGAATTTAAATATTTCCATGTTTTCAAACCTCTGTATGGAGAAGTTGGTAAATTTTCCAGAAGTTAATCCAAATTATTTTTTCCTGCATCACAAAACTTGAGAATGTTGTCAGTATTTCAGAAAGAGATGTTTCTTCCTTCCTCGTGCTGCAAGGCTGCTTTTAAAATGGGCATCAGCATTCATTCCGGGCCAAACATTAAGTTGATAGATGGTTGTGCTGTACCCAGATGTTTCTCTACTCTGCTGTTTGTGGTTCTCACATGAATTTATCTTGGATTGTTCTCCCTACTTGAAAGTAACAAGTTGAGGCATGCAAATATGTGATAAAATAGCATCACATATCTTGTGCAGATGTCCCTGGACAGAGAGAGCACAAGGTGCACACAGACTACGACTGCCTTTGTGGATGCTGGTGCATCCAAAAGCAGTACACAGTTGGCCCCGTACCTGAATTTACGTAAATGAAAAAATTCAAGTGCCAAACAAGTAAATATTTTTCAATATTTGACTGCCGTATCTTAACCACCAGCTGCAAATGCTTTGCTGTGTTTATATATAGATAGGATTTCCCTTGCTTCTCTCTCTTTGCCATTGGGAAGGGTTCCCCAGAGCTGGAAAGCAAAGCGCAAACTGTTTGCTAATGGTTCTTAATGCTTTCCCACTGGAGATCCAGGACACTTAACAGTGTTAAAAATAGGTTAGAAGAGGGATAAGCAGCGAAAGCATTTGTCAGTCCTAAAAACTTCTCTGATGCAAAGAGGTTACAGCAATGTTCCCGGTCCTCAGGATGCAGGAAGCAGCAAGTTTTGCCTCTGAAGGCGAGCAGAGCCGAGGCAGCATGGAGGGGAGCTCCCCACACCTCGGTGGGCTGGCCTTCCCCTGCGCACGGTGGGAAACCCCACACCGTGTCTGGAAAGGAGGATACCCCGATAGCTGGGGTACTGGGAAGGAGCAGGCATCTGAGGGATGAGCCCAAGGGCAAGCTCATGGGGGAGAGGCTGTGAACTTCAGCCACGCTCGCAGGCGCTCCCATGCGTGCTGCCGGTCGCAAAATACGCAGTCCGGGTATGTCTGCTGCCTGACCACGAGCACCCTGGGCTTTGAATCATCGCTCTTTCTTCAGTGAGTCATGAAGGGCACAAACGAATTATTAAATCTTAAAATTGCAGGTGAAAGAGCACAAAAATATAGTGACATAGACCTATCCTTGTTACAGCTTAGTTGTGTCTCTGATCTTTGTAAAGTGTTTTCTGGTGACTGCTAGGAATGATTTTTAAAGGGCAACTAAGAGGCCTGAGCTTAAACTTCCACATGGAGAGAAGTTTTGCAGGCAGATAATGGCAACATCACAGTTTGTTTGGGAGGCTGGATGGGGAGAAATTTGTTCTAAATTAGAATTCAACATGTCAAGTATGGAGAAAGTACTGATGAGAGTCCTGTGTCTGGCTCTGACCTTTCAGTAGCTGCTGCACTGTTGTTCCTCAGAGAAAAACATTGCTCTTCTTGTGGCCTGTTCTGCAATCTGTTTAGAAACATGCCATTAAAAGCACTAATTCCATTTTGAATTTCCATTTTTTCCGACCTTTTAAGTCTCCTGCTTCTTCAGCATCCTCCATCCCCACTAGCTTTGTGTCTCTTCTGGAAATTATTGATGATCTTTTCTAATGGTCTAGACAATGCTAAAAGCCATTCCTCGGTATTTTAGAAGTTTCCAAGAGTGAAAAAAGATTATACTTTAAAATATCTGAAAATTACCAGCAGGGGTCGGGCTTACAACTAATTTAAGCAATTGAAGCTGCATATTCTTAAAGGAGACATTTCTGTGCTGAGCATGTTGTACATCAACCGGCTTCTATGGAAAAGTTTGTAACTTTTGCCCAGGGAATAGGAGAGACTACTTCATTGTACCTGAAATTTCTGTTGCATAATTTTGGGATATTGGCAGGTGGGTGCATTGTTTATTGTCACAGTGCAAGGATTTTCAGCTTAATATAGATAATTTAAAAATTAGTATTATCAAGCAAGATAATTAATTTTTAAAAAATATTCTGGAAAAGGATTCTGAGAAAATTGAATGCAAAGATCAATGTTAATACGCAGTAGTTACACAGTTAATCCCAGGAAGTTAACATGTGGAAGGTGAGTTTCTTGAAAGAGTATTAAGGTTTTTGTACTCTGTACTTAAATGCAAGCAAAAATGTTCTATCGAACGTTTTGTAATAATATCCCCTGCCTAATGAGTTTGATATGAGTTCTCTGAAGGATTCAACAATCATTTGGCTAAGGCTGATACGGTTGATATAATATATTTGACTTTTCAGGAAGCTTTGAGCCAAGGGTCACAAAGAAACTTCACTCTGGTGGAATAAGAAAGAAGGTTCTTTCTTGGATTAATAAGAATATAAAAATCATGGAGGGCTAGCTGTCCCTGTGTACTGTCTGCTGGGATGGCCGGTGGTGGCTGACTATGAGAATAAGGCAAAGCTACTGGGATACTTTGCCAGAAGGCTCTCCTAGCTTCTAGTGCCTTGTCTCCAGGATTTCTGGAGCCAGAGATAATATAATGTCTTTCTACTTTGTAAAGCTTGATGCATTTTTGTTCCATTAATTTGCTTACGCAATACAAAATTAAAAGATGGAAAATCAAAGAATAAATGTTTTCTCAATGCCAAGGTTTTCCACTAGGTCCTAGAATGGTTTTTATTGGGCACTTGTTGTCTGACACAAAGAGGTGTTTGTGACTAGTGAGGTGACAGAATTTGAGATAATATGAAATTATTCAGCTTATCAGACTGTTCAGAGTTTCAGAAGAATCTTATGCTGCTCAAGATGGGAAATGAAGTTGTACGTCAATAATTGCAAAACCCACGTACATAAGAAAAAACGCCTTTACTTTTATGCCCACAATAGTAGGCTCTAAATGAGCTGTTATCACTCAAGAAAGAGATCTTACATTATTGTAAACAGTTTTCTAAAAATGTCAGGTAAGTGCTCCTCAGTTAAAAAGACAAGTAGAACACTAGGAATTATTAGAAAAGAAGTTGAGAACAAAACAGAAAGCCTCATTATACCACTCAATACATCTGAGTGCTGTTTGTAGTTCTAGCTTTTCTCATAGCAAAAAGTCTATAAAAAACTTGAAGAACAACAAGGAAGGGCAATAAAGATGAGCAGAAATATGGAAAATCCTTGATGTGAGGAAAGACTAAATTAAGATTCTTCAGGAAATAATAGAGGAGACCTGTAAAGTGGTATGGAGAGGGGAGCATGGTACAATTATTCACAACTTTTCATAGCAGAACTATGTGGCCCTCAGTGAAATAATCACATGTGAAGTATAAAACAAAATGAACTAATTTTTCATACAGCACATAATTAAATTGTGGAATTTGCTGCCCAGGAGTGTTGTGAAGGCCAGAAGTATAAATAAGATCAAAAAGATATTTGATGCACTCATGGAGATTTTAGCTGTTGGTGGTTGTTAAACATGATGGTCTAGACTCAGTCTGTGGTTCAGGAAGTATCTTAAGTTGGATTTGTTTTATATTCAAGTTGTATATTTTTAATATATTTTTACAAATTATATTTTCATCATACAAACTTGTATCTTTTAGTCATATTTTAACTGCCGCAGTAGTGCAGCTTTGTGGCACCAAATAGAGGAATAATCTGATACTGCCTGTGATTTCATGTTTTACTTGATTATTTGTGGTGGGACTGTGCAGGGACACAGTGTCTACTAACTTTCCTTTTTTCTCCAGGCTGAAAATTGAGGAGCTGGAAGCTGAACGCAGCAAGCTGGAAGAGGAGAACAGATCTCTGGAAATGAAACTGGAGAAGCTAACTCTGCAGGTAGGAAGTATGGAGGTCCAGAGTAGCTGGAGAGTCTGACATGGTCCATTCACCATAGCTGTTCTAACAATGTGCCAGAATGCTGACAGCATGCAACTTCACTTCCCTCAATCTGGGCAAGGCATTTTTCAGAAGCCTATGCAAACTGCACCAACACACCTGTATCTCTGACTGTGTTATTTGAGTGTTTTGATATCAGATGCAATCACACAAATGCAGTTGTCTTTTTCAATGCCTTTGCCTAGAACCTCTTCTTTTTCTTCTTGGAGCCTTAAAAACTGTTCCATTTTAAGTAACTCCACTAGCATAAGTTGTCTGTCTCCAAATTCATTTGTGCCAAAGTGGGCGTGTAGACAGGGCTTAACAGCACGGAGCTGATAGGAAAATTTGAGCTCCATTTGTACTGAAGACTCCACTGCTGCTATAGGCGATGGAGACCACTAGTTTGTGGCTTCATTAGGTAGTAGTTTTCTAAGCCAGGAAGCATCAGTGCTGTTGAGAGGATGACATGGCAGCATCTCCAGGCCACGGAGATGGAACGCAGAAGGTGTGGAGTCAGAAGGACAAAAGGGTGTGTTTCTTCTGCTGTGCTGCTGTGGGTGTTTTACCTTTTCCTGTGGTAGTGCTGTCCCATATGGCAGATGGTCTTCAGCTTTTCACTCCGGATAGATCTGTAAAGTCTCACTCTCCTTGAAGGAGGGCAAGGGCACCTGCAGCAGTTGAGTGGACTGTCTATTCAGCTTGCTCTCATTCTGGGAACAGCTTGCCTGTGCAGAGGAGGGGCATGGGAGTTGCTTCAAGCTTTTATAGTGTTTCCTGTTTGAAAGGTGCTGGAGCAAACTAGAACCTGAGCCTGTTTGTTTAATCAAAGCCCATCCTGCTATGAACAGTGTTATCTCTCCCTTCTGTTCTCTCTGATATGTGGAACAATTTGGCGTTGTAGCATTTCATTCTCTTAATTTTTATTTCATTCTCTCTTCTTTTTTTTCCATTTTTGTGTAAATTGCTTCATGGTAGAAAACCTGCAGGTTTGAAATTACCCAGATTTCAGACAGACCATTGATTTTATCTTGACACCTATTAGAGGCGAATCAAATCTTTTTTTTTTTTTTTTTTTTTTATTACCAATTCCTAGAGACAGGGGAAGTGACAGCTTTGATAAAGCAGGGAGCGAAGAGCTGCTGAGCATCTCTGCTGAGCCATGTTTAGTGTGAAACCTGTCACCCGGCTCTCCTTTAATTGGTTTTCAGTCATCAGAAGGAGATGAAAGCTTTGGGCTGGTGTTTGGAGGCTTAGGTCTCCAACAAACACAACAGCAGCTTTGGTTTCAGAGCAGATTACAACTCACTCAGGTCACATTTAATCTGCCAACATTGTCTTACAATGGCTGCTGGCTTTCCAAGAAGGCCTGACCAGAGGAATTCCTTATTTTCTTTGTGATGTCTCAAGATGCTCTGCTTTGTTTGCTTATACTGCTCTTGAGATGCCAAAACATCAAGTTTTTTAAATTGTACATTCAAAGAGGAAAGGTCTGAAGTCTTCAGTGGAGTTTTGCTAATTGTCTGCCTTCTCGTCTTCAGTAGAGGAGATAGCAGCAGCTACCATTTGGATAGCTGAGCTTTCGCAGTATAGAAGAGTAATGTGGTGATAAGAACAAGATGGGACCTTCATATTGTGGTAAAGCTACTATACAATAACAGTTGTACTGTTCACAAAAAAGGCTTTGAAAGCTCGTCACAGGATCCCCATGACCTATCTCATTAATGGTGCTCGCTGTTTGAATGCAATATTGTGCAGGTCAGGGCTTTGTGGAGAGAGTGGGGGAGAACAGGTATGACCTGCAGATAGAGCAGAGTAAAAATTACATGGGAGGGATGAGATAACTAACATGTAGGTGTGGAAAAAGAGAAGGTGATCACCTGGCTTAGCAGGTCTAGGAGAGAGAAATCTGCCAATCCCCCAAAAGGCTAGTTAGTAAGCCGAATTAAGGTAATCATGCTCTTTCTTACAGCTGCTTTGCCAAGGCTGAGGACACGGCTTTAATTCTCTGTTTAACAGGAGGTAGCTGCCACCTTCCTTAGCTTCTCACTTTACTTGTGTCTTAGAAGACTGGATGCCAAAAGCAGCTTCTCTGAAAGAGGAGGAGTATAGAGGAAAGCATAAATACAGGAATATGTAAGATGAATACTAAAATGTCAGTATTGATCAGTGTGTGCCCACCTGAATGGTCAAGTTTTCAGAACTCCTCAGAGGAGAAATCATCAGCCTTCCTATTTTTATTCACCTTGAGAATCAAATACCTTGAAAGGCCAAGCTTAGAGTGACTTTTTTTATAAACACGTTGGAAGAAGGTTCCTTACAGTGGGAACCCACTAAGTTAAGGATAAGCTTAGAAATTCACCTTTTCTATCAGTGCTGAGAAATACTACACACTCAGATAAGGTCACTGAAATGTTGCTAGTTTGACATGTTATTTATTCCCATCTTTGAAAGAAGTCACTGGAAAATGATGGGTTAAAATAACGTCCCTTTATCACAAAGGGAAAAAAGGCAAGACCAACTTAACTTCATATACAGAAATCACAAGAAAATTTTACTGAGGAGAAAGATAACTGAAATTACAAATGTGGGAAAAGCATGGCATCGGATCAAATACGGGTGTAAGAGAAAGTAGGGGGTGACATTGCACAAGGTAGGATGAGGGCAATTTCTGACAAATCTTAATCTGCAGCTTCCTCTTTTTAAAATAAAACCTCTGACTTTCTGGAATTGTATCTACTAAATGAAAGATACATAGAAGGGGTGTATTAAAGTTGTGAATTTGGAAGAGGAAGAGGCAGGATGTAGAATTAAGGCTTTGACTGCTTTACACTGGACTGAAGTCTGTTGAGTTCACAAAGCTACATGCAGTGAATGAAATCTAGGGAGATACAGCTAATATTTGGTAATTAAAAACATCAATGTTTGACTGAATTGATGTGTGGAAAGGAGTAAAGTTTCAAAAATGTTTGCCTCTTCTCACATCCTTTTGTATCTGAGAATTGGTACATGAATTTTGCTCATTTCTGCTTTGGATGCTGGTAACAATAGCCCACTTTGTGAACTACAGGACCCTGATGGACCAGCCAAAGGGCAAGCGAGCAAGTGTAAAGGTACTTTTAGTTGTGTGATTCACGCTCCCTGAGCTCAGTATTAGCAAATAAAGAAACTGAGATACTGATAGCTATCTACAGCAGTGTATGTAACATCTGACATCTCTTTGTTTTCTGTGCTTGTGTGGGGACAGCTTGAATTATGGCTGAAGGTGCTTTCCACCTCCACACACCCCTTTTTCCAAAACCCCTTGGCTCTTGACACCAAGCTGCAGGCTGCATTGATTTTCTTTCACTGGTATAAAGATGTTAGCATGGATATTACTTACTGGTCAGGTCTTTACTGCTAATAAAAACCTCAGATTACAAAAACACAAGAAATGTTGGAACTGTAGAGAAATGACACCCTGCTGAGGGTGCCTCCCCATTGCCCAGGACATTGTCTTAACAAAAACATTTGAACTGTGGCTCAGGAGAGGGATTCAAATAATATATGAAAAGAGTGGGTTTAACCAGACAATTTTATCTCCTCTCCCCTACCCTTCTTTCTTTCAATGAGGCAAAAAAGGCTTCCAGGAAAGCAAATGTGCTGTTGCTGCTTAGTCTACTGTGGGCAGACTTGCTGAGATTTCAGTGAAAGGTTTGGTTTGTTTAGTTATCTGCAGTTATCTGGACCATCTTCCCAAGCTGCTGGTGGAAAAGTGCAACTCTATGCCAGGAACAAAAGAGACTGATCAAATCAGTGCTTTTTGGATAAAGTGGGAGGAAAGACTTGTGAGGAGTGTTCAATTAGCATTTCTTACTGCTAGGAGCCTTGTGTTTACAGGCAACCAAGCGGATGTGAAGTGTTCCTTATGCAAATACTACTCTCCTGCTTTTCCTGCTCTCCTCTACTCTTCGAGCTGAAGGAGAAGAGATTCTTCAAGTTTGGCTGCTTCAAGGAAGATTGATTAAAATCAGCTGCAGTTTGACTTAATTGGATCCATTTGTTTGGAGAGGGAGCAGGACTAGTTAGAAGTCCTTGTAATTAGTTCACAGCTGGTTGGTGAGGAAAATGAAGCTCCAGTTAGAGTTCAGATAAGTGGATCTGTATGGATAAAAGGCAGGGAGATGTTTTTTTTTTTATTTTGTACAGTGAGATGTGTTTGGGCTTGAAAATTGCCTCTAGTCCCATAGCCAGGGTAGCAGCCTAAGCCCTTTGAGCGTGTGCATGTGTATTTATGAGGCTAAATGGAATGAGTCTTTATTTTCTTGCTTGTTTCTGAGTAAAAGTAATAACCTGTGGATGCTGGCAGTGAAGGAAACCCGAACAGGGTCACAGAAAGCTGGGAGAGGATCTCAGGGACTAGGTGAAACACTGCAAGAGTGGTTTGGCTGTGTGAAAGGTTCGTGGTTTGGCACAAACTGAACTGATCAACTTTGATTGCAATGCCCCTGGCCGCAGTAGTAACTAGTTGTGTTTAGCCTTTCTGCTGGTCAGTAATATGACAGCAACACCCATAAAAATGCAATATTATTCATACATATTGAAAGAATTGATTTTTGCCCATTATCTCAAAGAGCTCAGAAAGAGTTGACAAGCTACATAGTATGGGGATAGTCATCAGAAAACTCTCCCCTTCCAGAAGCTGGTATTTATGCTAAATTTTGCTGTCAGAATAGAAAGGACTGAATTCCCTGTTACAGTGCCCAGGAGGGAACTGCCTGAGAAAAATATACTCTATGAAGTATTTGGGGGTATTTTTTCATGCTGGCATGACTTTATTAATGTGTTTCGAGGTGTTCATTAATGCATGTGCAGTAGTTCCTTTCTAAATGTCTAACTTTGCTATTGTTATCTTCCTTTTTACATTTTAAGATATTAATCTGGTTAAATCTTAGTTTCTTCCAGGCTTCAAATTGATTATTTTTGTACAAATTGAAGCAAAAAACCACTTGTCCACTTTGGTGGTTGTTGCGTTGTAGCTGTAATGATTTAAAGATAAGACATAAGCAAGTTCTGCAAGCAGAAATATTATCATTTTTTTAGTAAGAGTAGCTGACAATTGATAAAGTTAGGTACAAATAGAGCGGGTGTCTGAAGATTAGTCCTATTTGTCTACTTTAAGTCATTTGAATTGGCCTAAGCTAGCATGGACTTGTGGTGCTTGGTCCCACCAAAGCATGAGGCTCTGTGCAGGGGAGGCTCTGCAGGGAGAGTGGGTGGCTGCTGTCTGCTGTATTAAGCTCTCCAGGAGTCAAGTGTCTGGACAGTGAAGGTGCTGGGGCATCCAGAATGCTCTCATGTTTGTATTTTCCCTTCCCTCAGCAACCTTTGTGGTTGGGCTAGTCTCTCTCTTATCCTAGCACTGTGTTTTGAGGGACTAACAAAACATCTGGGAGCTGTACCCCAAGCGCAGATTCCTCTGCGTGGTGGACAGGAAACGTTTCCCCTCTGTAAGCATTAATGACTCATTTTATAGTTATGACTTCGGCAGCCAGGCAGTAACTAGCTTGGAGTTAAGAGCCCAAGGCAAAGTTGAGGTCGTGTAACAGTCTAACTGTTCATTATGTGACCAGTAAAGAATGATGAATGAATCATTTACACTGTTATAAAACTTAAAGGGACATTGTCAACCTTTCAAGGTTCCCTGATTGACCTCTCAAATGCTCAGGAGTCTTTTTCCCTGGATTACCTCCCTGCTTTCCCTTTCACAAATTTCCTGTGCTTTTTCCTTCTCTGTGCATGCTGTGGTCTGCATTAGCCTCTGTGGCACAGCTGATCCTCACTGAAAACCTCAGGTGGTCAAGTTCAACCCTTTTTTAATTTTTTTTAAAAAGTGGTTTTGGCAAACCACTTGGCATCTCTTCAGTCAGGTATAGCTTTTGGCTAGATGTAGGAACAAATTTGTGTGTGCTTCAGAGGGATTTAATTATGAGGTAGTATAGCTGAGAATATACTACAGGAGACCCAGTAAAAGGAAATGAACTAAGTAGAGAAGTGCAGGTCCAGGTCTGCAGAAGGTCGTATCATATCATGCTGCCCCACTCATCTGTACGTTGAGTTTTATGGGAGCATGTGGGAGTGGGTGGGAAACAGAGGGATTTGTGATCCTTTCCTCAGAATCCTGGATTGTATCAGCAATAAGCTCATCTGTTACAGGCAAAGATTATCTTCTAAATTACATGGGCTGTAGCAAGTCTTCACTGTTGTAAGGAAGCATGTATCTGCTCAAGTGTATATTGGCAGAGATCACTCTGGGGGTCACTCCACAGTTTCTCAAAACACCAATGAAAAACACATGTGATAAACATCTATGTTGCCTTGGTTAAATTTACACCATTTCTATTAATTGTTGACCCAACAGCTCAAGTGCAGCACAGGCATTTCACTCAGGGATTGGCATTCCTAATTCTTAGCCTCATTGAAAAGGTGTTTTTAGGTATTTGCAACTACCTTTACACTTTCAGGAGTCTCCCCATGACCTAAATGCCTCTACTGCTCACTGTAAGCATATAACCTAGACATCACATGGATATCCATTTATGACAGATCAGAGGTATGTGATGCTTGCATAGAACATTGGAGAATATGCTTGCAGCAGGTTGGCTGTGATTGCAGCAGGGACCGAGTGAATCTGGTGCCATGGGTAACAATAGCACCGGAGATGGTGTGGCACAGGCCGTAACATGCCAGGGTTAGAGAAGCACCATGAAGCCACCAAGCATGTACTCTGGTGGTTAGCATGAGCAGGAACCTCTGCTATTGCACCTTCACTTCAATTACTGCTTGAGCTCATTAGGTTAAACTACAGTCAAACGTCTTTGCTGTGTAGGTATCTCCTGTGTTCACAGTAAACTGCTAAGGTTATACGCTAAAGTGCTACCCAAATGAATGCAAGAGGAAAGAACTTCCCCTATACCGTGCCTATAAATTGTGCTAAAAGGCTTACATGCATTATTTGGGAGAAAACTTCTTGTATGTTGTGCCACGTGGATTAAGTACTGAAGAAAGTCCTAGAACCAGTGTAAAATGGAAGGAGTGTAGAACCTGCTATGCTCCAAGCCTTGAGGGCTACATGATGCTGAATTAGCTGGGCTATGCAGGTATTTGTGCATGTTAATTCTGAGTACATCGCAGTTATTAGAATTATCAGGAATTGGAAACATTCTGTGGGAGCAGAGAGAAGAAGCATAAACATGTCATCAAGTTGTAGATCTGACATTAGGTGGTTCAAGGAGGAGCTGTTTCATGGCCTCGGTGGCCCTGATAAATGTGATGTGCAAAGTGGATGTTGAATAAAAGAAGGACACACACAGTACAGACTTGCTAATGTTTGTTAACATCAGGGACCAGGAGTGCACAGATTCAAATTTGTGCAGGGAAATTTTACAAACACGCCCTTTAAAAAATTTTTTTTAATGGAATTTGCACATTGAATATTAAACACCTGAAGCTCTATAAATTTTACTGCCAGAGCTAACGCTGTATTGTTTATTTCATGCAGCACCTTTCTCGAAGTTCTGCGGAAACTGATTAACATTTGCATAATACATTTAATACAAAAATCTATAATAAATTCATTAATGTACTTCTGCCACTTTCCCTGAAAATACCAGCAGTTGTGTGGCATCACACAGCTCATTAGATGAGCAGAAGGGGAGGAAGGGTGAGTGCTGGATTTCCTGAACATCTCTGAAACAGGGAAAGGTCAGCGTGATACGTGTCAATACCTGAGCAGCAACACGGATAGCTCAGAGAAAGCAGAAAGAGAGCTCAAGCAGGGGAAATGTCCCACTAGAAAAGGTCGCTGTACCAGTACACATGAAACACGAACTTTAAGAGATGGCATCCATGCTAGAGTAGAAAAATCAGTGATGAGCACAAAATGCAGACGAGGCTGCTGCTACACTGAGGAGGAGGTTGCTCCTAGAGTGCATGTGTTCTGTGGGCGGCAAACGCCAAGAAATTGTTCAAGTCCTGCTGCAGTACACGAAGACTGGCCTGAAATAAGCCTTGATTTTCTGAACAGGTATTGCAGAATGAATGGTGAGGTTTTAAAAGTTGTGGAAAACTTGGTTGCATGGCAGGGGGTCACTAAACCGCCGTATCTGAGGGTATTCTGTGTGTGTGTCCTGCTTTCATGAAAGGGAAGTATGGTGACAGAGACACCACTCTGTTAGTGTTCTTGTATGGTAAAAAGAGCAAAGATGTAAGAAAATTAGTAATTTCAGCTACAACTGCACATTCTGATGCACAGTTGTGTTTATAAAATGCCCCACCCAAAAAAACTTATAATGCTAGCCAACAAAGTAGTAGTAAGCAACTACAGAAGGCTCCTATGCAAGAAGAGCGTTTCACTGATTCCCCAGAATCATACTGCAGGTGAAAGCCAAGGCTGAGGAGACAAACACAACCATTTTAGAGAGAGACTTCACTTTTAAACTCCTCTAATCTTACTTATCACACAGCAAAGAAAAAGCAAAGTTTCAGGAAATGATAAGAATGACTGTCCCTTTATAGTTTTCTGTTTTTTCTCTGTAGTCTTTTGATGGCACAAATTAGTTTTCAATTGTTCTTTCTTCATTTTCTGTTACTCTTCTGCTGCTTTGAATTCTGCTGCAATGTGGCAGAAACAAAACAAAAATGTTGTTTAGACCCATGCAGGGAAAATAACACCTGGCAAGGTTTGTTTACTGAAGCTTTGTGCTTTTTCTCAGATTTCTATGAATACCATGTCCATAGGTTACAGCTCTCTCCATGTTAGGCTTTTAGCTTTTCATTACTCCTTATCATTTCAGCCTTTGTTTGGTGACCAATTATTTTCAAATTTTTTTTATTAAAACAAAGTAATAGGTCACAGTTTCATGCTGTCCTTGTCTTTGCCACTTTTGTTGTGGTCTGGCTTTTTGCCATTGGTATCTGTAAAGTCAAAGTTTTCAATAATATTCTTCAACAGTTTTATTCGGATAAGGAGACTGGTTATGGTGCAGGATTTTTCCTCTGCTACTTGGTATGCAGAAAACTTGACACCATCTCTGAGAGACAGAAGACCAGGATGTGTTATCCAGATTATGGAAAAGAAATGAAGTCAGGGTTTAGCCAATTGTGTGTGTGTGTGTTTGTGTGAGTGATGAGGAGAAGAGGAAAATCTGCTGCTTTCATGTCACAGTGAAGAGTGGGCAGCGGTCGTGATGATGTTAAAATATAAGTGAGAAAATGGGGAGATGCTCTGAGCTGGGCCACTGAGGGAGATGGCAGTGTGCATCAGAGAAATAAGTTTTCATTATGTGACCTCTCTGAGGGGGATTCAGGCATGTGAGGTGTTGATGCGTTATCTTACATATCCCAGAACCCTTCCCTTTGATCAGACCGACCTACCACCTATTTGACGCCTGGAGGCAGAGATCTACATAAAGAAAATGGGTTTCCCCCGAAGAATTTTATCAAATAGTAGAAGGGAAACTTGACGTGCCTCTGTCACTCAAATGCTTAGCATTGTGCAATTTGATCTGCATTCCAGGCTTGCTAGGGATCCGAGCTCGTGATGTGCCTGGGGAGACCCAGGGGCGTAAGTGGGGAGAAGTAACACCCCAACATCAGAGCATGTCTGCCAGCACACACCGAATGCAGTCAGATCACTCTTCCCAGTCTGTTTCCAAATTTGCCTGAATTTTCATTTGCTACTGTTTGATAAGACTCTAGAGAGACATAGATCCAGACAAACTGAAAAAAAGTAATTGTTTTTGACAGCTTTTCTACTTAGACTTGAAAGACAGGTAACGGTAGAATGGAAAATGATGCTTAATTTGGGTAGAAGGGCTGTTCTCTTTAAATGAGGGTAGACAGTCAGGGTGGCAGCATAAGTGAAACACCCTAGAAAGAGCATCTTCTTTGTAACTTTTTTTAAGAATCAGTGGTGTCACATGAGGCGGTTCTGTCTATACAAAGGAGTAGTGGTGTCTATAAAGCCCAGTTGTGTTAAATACAGATGGGAGGGTTCCCAGGTGATCCGTCACATCTGTGTTTACCCAAACGTGGGGTTCGGCTCCATCAGGAACATTGCTGCTTCCCCTGCTCAACATTTAAACCCCACGTATCTTAAATAACACAGAAACTGTGCCTGTTCTTTGCATTTTTGGCAGGACATTTAAAATGAAATAAAAAGTCCCTGAAAACTATTGTGCATGTTGGATACAACATAAGATGTTCAGTTGAGATTGTGACCTTTCAGAACAAAGACGCTGCTTTTGAAAAGGGGGTTTATTGTGCTTCTGGCTCTAGTAAGATGAAAAACTTGAAAAAACAGTAACGTGAAGGCTGCGCAGCAAAGATGATCTCCACAGAGATCCTCTCCTGTATTTTTTGTTGTTTTCCAGTGGATACATCCTTTCTCTCTGTGCAATACTACCACAGTTGCAATCAGTAGTAATTACAGACATTTTCTCATTTTTATGAGTAGGGGGATATGAAAACCTGTTGGCAGGGCAGTTTCTGCAGGGGAGCTCAGCTGTGGAAGTGCTTTCCCTGTAGATCCATCACAGCTAGAGTTGCTGACCTTAAGGTTATTTCCCTAGGAGTCAGGGCTTGCTCATAGGTTGATCTGTTCAGTGTGTGAGGAAAAGTGTGATTAGGTATGTGTGAGCTCTTAGGATTAATATTATCATGGTGCAGCAGCCTGAACATTTAAATACAACACCAGGGAATTTAATTTTTTAAATGTATATGTATGTTTGCAGACAATTGTTAGAATGCATACAGTTGTATTTATATGTAGATGTGACTTGATGTATATGGGTGTAAAATAGGGCATGTCACCCAGATTGTTTCAACAGAATCCGACTAGAGTGTGGTCAGAGGGATGGTAAAGGTGGCCGAACTAACTGCAAGGGAGGGAGGGAGAACAGACGGAGGGTGTGGGCTGGGGCTTCTTCCCTGGATATGCCTTAACTGTGACAGTTGTCAGACTGTTCCCTTAAGGTTCACAGAAGTTGAAATGAAAGAAGTGGCAATATCATAGGCATTCATTAGGGTCCTCTTCAGGTGGATAGCGAGAAGGCATAGTCATTGTATAACATCTGAAATGGTTTCCCTGGTGCTGCCTAGTGGCTATGCTGTGGTGGCACATAGACACTTACTTTGAGGTCCAAGTAATTTGGGGGTTGAATGTATAATGTCTTTTGGCCTTTCTGCTTTCCCAGGGTCTCTGATATCTTCTGAGTATGATGCTGCTGTTGATGCTAACCGCTTAGAAGATAGATCTGCACCTGGAGATTTTTGTGTGGTCCATTCTCTCAAGCAGCCTAGAGAAAAAAATACTGGACATACTGCAAAACTGACCTATCGGTCGATTCACCAGCATATTCTTCCTGAGCCTACCCTTTCATCCCCCTGTCTCAGCTCTTTGGCTGTTCTGTTCAACTTAATGCTCTTTACTGATGCTGCATGCTTCCAGGGGATCAAAAAGATAGTCTGAGTCCTTTAGATATGTGTGAAAGTTAGAGATGATGCCCTTCTACTGATTTACTCAATGATAGCTTGAAAACTTGTTACTGGGCAAGGCTGCTTCTGAAGTATTTATTTCTTTAGGCAGTCAGATCAAGATAATGTTGCATTCACTGCTTGGAGCAGTTAACTCAAAGCCCTTCAGAATCTGGTAGGTTGCCCCATAGCCATTCCTCTTATTGTTTCAGTTTATCCATAAATCTCTTATTCTGGTAAATTCTAAATGAAGAGATGACTCTCCTCATCTGGAAAGATTTCAGTGCTGCTTGAAGTCTCCTTGTACTGGCAGAAAAAAACAATTGAGCTTGAAGTGAGAGACAGATAAGATCACCAGGAGATTTCCACAGCAAATGCAGAATATATTCTTCTCTAATGGATTCTTAGTGCTGTTTGGCAAGTAATTGAATTGCTTGGGTAGGAAGGAAGAGGGGCCTGGGTTGCTTTTTTTGTTGTTTGGCTTTTTAAAGCTCCCAAATTTTGTGAGGGTAGGAAGTGAAAGGTGGTTTCTCAGTGTGACCCACGATGTCTGGCAGACATAGGGGAAGCTAATTAAAATGTCACTATATGTACATAAGGGTGATGAGGCAGAAAGGACTGATCACTTCCTTGGTTCAAGGGACTTGTCTGTGTCTTTGCTTGTATCTACTCACAGGGAAATCTGCAAGTAATTCATACTCTGGGGGTAGGAATGAGGCCACTGGGTAAATCTGGCTGCTTTTTCTCTCTGGAGTAAAGCAGAAAATAAATTAAATCCCTTCTTGCTCTACTGCAATTACTGAGACAGTCTCACTCCAGCTGGGCAATAGCAAGGATGCTGTTTCCTGCTGTCCCACCGTAGTCAACACTGCTACTCTCTGTGTCGCTGGACCAAGTGCTCGGAGAGGTTAGCACTCGGTCATCTGGGAGGTTTCCACAGCCTCTCTGTTTCAGTGCATAGCACGTGTAGGGGGACAGAAGCAAAGCAGCATCCTCCTCTTTCACATCTTTTTGTTTAAAAGTATGAAGTATGTCCTGGTAAGCCAAGGGAATGACGGAGAGAGATAATAACACACACCCTTTGGTATATTCTTTGGAAAGAGTCGGGTGGCAAAGAGGTGGTCCAAGCCATACAGCCTGCATCATTGAAAAACACTGAACAACAGCAAAAGATAAAAAAAAAAAGGATGATCATCAGGGAAATTGCTATAATGGTAAGATAATTAGAACACAGAATGATTAACATTAGTCAGTGTGCTGCGTTGGCAAGGACTATGCAAGTTGACATAATAGGCCTCTTCCACATCAAATGTGTGGTTTTTCAGCATTCAGTTTAACACTTTCGTGTGACTTTAATAGAGTTCACAACTGTGAAACAGGCATTTGGTTCTCATGTAACGTGGCATGGTACTTTTCCTCTCCTATGGCTACTAGAAGGACCTTCTTGTTTTCCCTTTTGTTTCTACTGATTACTGAAGGATAAAAGCCACTCTCACCATGGAGTCCTTCTACGTTGTTTTGAATGATAGCCAGATGTGAACTCCTAAAGTGTACTCTTCCTGTTGTGCCCAAAGAAAATGGACTTCCCTAAAAAAAAACCCTCTCTGAATTGTTTCAGAAAATGATTGTCATCTTCTTGAGGAGAAAATAGAAGGATTCAGGAGACCTGATATTGACATTGTCTTCTGAAAACACTTTTATAAAGGCCTAATGCATCAACAGCCCCTGCCTGTTTGTTCTCTTTACCCTAACACTTGGAGATTCCCCCTGGCAGCCCTCATGTGTGAGGCCCTAGTAAGTCCCTTTGATTTGCCAAGACTAAACTGGTGCAAGGAGCTAGTTTAAGCACTATGTTTAATCACTGGTTTTGTAGCCTGATTGAGTCTGGAGCAAAATTTTGAATGCCGAATAACCTCGGTGCACCCCACGTGGTCCCCCGTCTCTACCAGTTGTTGCAGACCGGTGAACGTTTGTTCTCCTTTACTAGCAACCCCACTTGCTCATGGACTAGGTCATTTGACATTTTGTCTCCCTCCGTTTTCACTGGTTGCTCCAGGATCTGCAGCGGCTTTCCCCTTGCCGTGCTTAGACGTTGGCTGGTGGCTGTTGTCTGCTATCTGTGTTGGGGCACTCGCGGTAGCACAAGCTTGGCTTTTCCCCCTGCCTCTGCACGCTGCAGAGATCAGGCACATCCTTCATTACAGCTGATAAAATCTGATGGTGCTTTGTGGCAGAAAATCCCCTGACCTCAGCAGTGCTTGTCTTCCTCTCACCCCTTTACTATGTAAATAAAAAACATTTTTTCCTTAAGGAGTGGGAGAACGCAGTGCCCAAATTCCACCTCCCTGCCCTGGTGTGCAGCATGCAGGGGCAGTCAGGTCACTGTAAGAAAGGGCTGTTGGAAAGGAATTGCAGTCACGCAGCTGTGCAGTGAATATGTAGAGAGTGTTTCGTGTGGTTTGTATTTTGTGGATTATTTTCTCTCTCCTTCTGACCCCACCTCAAATGAAATTCCTGCACTTCATCCGTTCCTCTGCGTTGGGCAATCAGCAGATACGATCGAGGTCTGTAAGGAGGCGGTGGTCTGGCATACAAAGCAGTTGCATTAGGACTGAGGAGCCAGGACTAATGGGGAACAAGGCTGGTAACAGAAGACAGAGAAATATGGCAGGATAAGATTCATTAGGGATCAGATTCAATAACTGTAAAATGATGGGAAGTTTATGATCAAAGGCTTACTTCAAGCATTTTAATGACACAGTCATTTAATCCGTTTAAAGCAGATAGATAAGGAGTTAAGTAAAATCTACAGCAGTCGTCTTTCTGAGCTGTTTATGAACCTGTTACAGGCTACAGATCACTGTGAAAGGCACAGGATTGGATGCCTGCTGTACTAATTGAATAGTATATAATGGGCTACCAGTCTTTACAGGCTGATTTATATATGAGGTCGGTGAAACTTAATGCAAAGGCTTGTGGTTTGTCTCAGAAGCATGTGTGGTTCCTCAGCTATTTTTAATGTGTATGTTACTAGCAGGAGTAGTGAATGAAGGAAAGGGCAGAATTATTTAAAAACCTTTCTGTGCCAGGATATTTAATTCCTAGTGGGTGTATCTCCTGTGGAAGTAGCATCAGTATAGGCTGTTGTAGTGACAAGATTCAGATGGGCTCTGACACGTGAACCACCATGTCATCTACCATAGGAATTACACATCTGAAAAAAACTGGTGGGGTCAAGGGGGCACAGAAGTTGTTTCTCATCTTTTCCTTCCACTGTTGGACTTGTGCCACCCTCCATCCCTCTCTTTGTGACTCTCCTTGGTTAGTTAACTAACTTCCCAGCTTTTCTTGCCAAACACTTAAAAACTCTGGACAGTTGGATAGCACTTAGCTGCGTGTGCTCATGGAGCGTGGTGCGCTTTCAAGCCCTCATTCTCTCTAGCTTTTAGCCACCTGGCCACTATGAATTACTTGAAGCCAATTACAGCTGGAGTGCTGCGTGTGTCTGCAGACTGCACCTTTTTCTATTTCTCAAGTAGCTGTTCTCCCCTTCAAAACTCCTCTCCTAACACACACACACGCACATGGGTTTATAACACAGCTAACAGCTCCTACGTCCCACATACTCCTTCAGTAAAGGAGTACTTTCCTTAAACAGTTAGTCTCTGTACACATACTTTTCACAGCTGTTGGGAAGCAAGCAGAGGGGGCTCTTTCTCTACTCATGGCTCCAGGCTTGTTGAACTGCTGGAAGCAAAGTAGTCGTCACTGCTGCATTGTTTAGGGTCATGTTACGGCACTGGCTGTGCGTGATGCAGACACAGTAGCAGAGTTGGTATCAAGCTGGTAGGGAACAGGGAGAATTTCCAAGGGCTCTAGGCCATCTTGTTTTCTACTTGCACAGAAAGTTGCTGTCCTGCAGTGGTATTGATTAGTTTTAAAATAGGGAGGTGATAAATGGAGATTTCAGGTGGTTCTGGTAGATGTGTCTGCAATGAATGGAGGCGTTTAAATTGTGTCTGGATATCTTCCCTTACCTCATGCTGGTGTTCTTGCTCATCCCAGGA
Source organism: Pandion haliaetus (assembly GCA_013401275.1). Taxonomy (NCBI): domain Eukaryota; kingdom Metazoa; phylum Chordata; class Aves; order Accipitriformes; family Pandionidae; genus Pandion; species Pandion haliaetus. The sequence continues at coordinate 274,642 of VYZV01001874.1, read as the reverse complement.
GGGATCTGCTCGTGTCTAGCAACAGCATGGTCCCGTGGAGGGGCCTTCTCAGCTCTCTTCTCTTGTGCTTTGCATGGGAGCTACCTCCATCCTCTTACTCCAGCTTCTCTCCCTACGCTAGCTCCCTTTGTGCTGTGATGTTTGGGATGCCTGTCACAGCTGCTCAAAAGGGTTGTGCATGTTTGAGAGAGACCAGCTAAGGCTGAACGTTTCAAATCCCTTGCAGCATGCCACGGTAGTCAGACTGTAGATCAGACTTTAAGCAGCCTTGGGTCCACTGTCAGTCTACATGTTCCCATTTCCTGAGAGAGAATTGGAAAATATTTTTCTTGTTTGAAAATAAGTAAAATTTGTCTTTAAAATTTTAGCACTAGCAGCTGAATCTCTCATTACTCCACTTCCCTGTTGCTCTTCAGTGTGTCTCTGTTTTTTCAGCTACTGTTCTTTCCCAAGAGCTTAGAGACTGAGTACTTGACAGCTTACTTGTAGGGAGTAATATATAAAAAACCTGGATATTAATACATCTTCTGCCTCCAAGTACCTTGTTCTTTGCGGGTGCTCATTGCACTCTATTTTCACATTACTATTTCAGAGACGAGAGTGATCTGGACTAGCAGCAGCTGCCCAGGCAGGGGCTGGCTCTCTTTTTCACTTATAAATATTTGGTCAAGTAAGGTTATTTCTGGAAAAGTAAAACCTCGCACATAAATGTTCATGAAGTGTAGAGGAAGGACAGAAAGCTCAGCAGCAGTGAGAGGAAGATGGTGCTACAGCAGAGCTAGGGGGCTGGTGACACTGAAAGGTTTGGGGATGTGACCAGTTTTATCAACTGTGCATGGGACTGGCAGGCAATAAGGAAGGAGATGATACAAATCCCAGCTCTGTTGTGGGTATGACAGAGTGTAAGTGGCTTTTGTGGAATTTATGGATAATTGCCCTGTAACTTGGTCCCCAGTGCCGCGAAGGGGATGCTCAGGGCCTTGGCCATAGCAGCCCCTTTTGGACACAGTGTGGTTTGGAGAACACAGTGGGAGGGAAACAATTCAATTTTGAAAGAAAATGGTTCTGTAGTAACAAATTTCCTTTGACCATCTCTTGCACCTGTCCAAATCCACCAGATTTGATACATTGTCAGGTTCTGGTACAGTTAAGTTTGCCTGGACCTGAGCAGCTTTGGCTCTCCTTGGGCAAAGCTGATTGATCTTTGCAGAAGTCAAGCCCTTGGGGCCACGTCCTCCTCCCAAGGAGGTTGCATGGACTGCCTGACCTGGTAACCAAATATTTGACCATCTTACCTGGCAAAGCAGTACTCCTGATTTCACTGGTTCTTTGCCTAGTAGTGCTTTGTTTTGAATAGGAAACTATCTTATGTAACAGCTTTTGAGAGAGGCAAACACATTTGTGTGTGGTTTAACTTAATATACAGGCTGCAGAGCTGAAGTGAAGGCACTGGTCAGTTCTTACAGTTGAGATAGCATTCAGAAAATAAATTAGAGTTTGCGGTTGGTAAGGATCCAGGCAGAATTCATAAAATTGAATAGTATTCTCAAGTTCAACATGGACAAGCTCATTACTGATCCAGAGAAAGTAGGCATGTAGTGAGGAATTAGGGATGTTTGGGATTTTCTATTTAGTATAGAGAGGCAGCCATGTTATGGTCTCCTGTAGGGCTTTTTTAATGTGGACTAGAGTTACTAGCACTGGCAAGGAGGTAGCTGAGGGAAACCAAGTTTGAGATTGGTCAGCTGGGTTTATCTATTGCAATAGACCAGTTTGTATCTGACTGCTGAAGCTGGCTTTCTCAGTGTGCCAGCTCATGATGCTCTGGGTGTCTCCTGAGGGCAGAACCATAATTATTTATCCATCTGAACCTCTGCTTGATGGACATGAAGAACCACAATTATGTTGTTGTTACCATGACACATGCGTGCTAGGACAGAAATAATCTGGGATTACAAGGTTAAATTGTGCTTGTTCAAACTGTTTGCTTCCCTGCTGCACTTCCACTCTGCAATCCTTCAGGTGCCTCATTGTCTCCAAAGGTGCTCAGAACTAGATGGCAGATGCTGCCTTCAGAGGGCAGTTTTGGAAGATGGATGAGTGACTGGCAGCAGGATGTTAGATGGGAACATGAGAAATAGTTTGTTAAAGCTCTGGCTTTAATGAAGATGAACATGTTTGCAGAATGGTTGTTTTACAAAGAATGCGTAAACATGTGGTCAAGAGGGATGTATGTAGAGATGCCTTCGTGTTTTGTGACTTCATTTTTTGAGCTTTCACATCTCAATCCATCTTTGTTTCTCTCTTCACCATCTCCCAGAAAAGTAGATCTTAAATTAACTTTACTCCCTTTAAATCAGGATGGAGACTCCCTGATTTAAAGCCTAGTGACCAAGAAAGATAGCAGGTGACAAACCTGTTTCCATTCTCTGATTATTTTTTTTTTTCCACTCTAATCACCAAATAACCCTTGTAGTTTTCCAGTGAGTTGGATTACATCTGTATGGATTAGCATGCATATGTTCCAGATGTTGTTACGACTGTGGAAAAGACATTTCCTTTAGGGAAAAAAAGCGTAATCTCAGTGGCTGTATCTTAAGTGTCATTCTGCTTTTCCATCACCTGAGGATTTGAGCAGCTCTGCCACTCTGAAATATTAAAATGAACACAGATTTGAAAGTATTTTTATATTTAGAGGCATTGATTCTAATATAATTTCTCTACAAATTAAAATTCTCCTTGAAAAAGATTAAACTGTCAGTGATAACATCTAGGTTCTTGTTATGTCTAAGAGGAATCAATGCTGAAGTTACGGAATTGTCTGGAGGCTTAGCAAGTAAGAGGGGGAATTAACGATATGAGAGAGAATGGATGAAAGTATTGGATAACACTTTTTTTGAATCGGAGGAAGTGGAATGAGTTGAATTAAGAGGTTTATGGCCAAAAAGAATGCCTATTTAGTCTGATCTGCTATATAACACAAAAAATACAGTTTTAAGAGAAATCGCTACCCAGTGACTTGTGGTTGCTCCACAGCCTCTTTTTAATAAGATATCAAATATTGATTTAAAGATATTAAGCAATAGACAATGTACTGGCTTCCATGGTTAGCCATCCCTATTAAAAATATATATTATTTCCAGTTCCCTGACTTCACTGCGAGCTATTGGGTTCTCACTATGCTTTTGTTTGCTAGATTAAAGAACCATCTAGTGTTAGTTTTCCGCTAAAGACCCTGATCAAATTGCTTCAGTCTTCTCCATAGTAAATGAAATAGTTTGATTTCCATTCAGTTCTCATTGTAAGATGTGTTTTTCAGACCATGAATCATTCATGGAAATCTTCTCACAACTTTCCTTAATTTTCAAGAACCCTCTTACGCATGCACACTTCACCTGGATGCATTATTACTGTAGTGGTCTCATCAGAGCTGCATTCAAAGACAATATTGTTTCTCTAGTCCTACTCATAGGTACGTAAAGATTCTTGCTGTTCCTTTTTTTTTTCTTTTTTCTCCCCACAGCATTAAATTGGAGGTAACCCTTAGTTATTAACTATGGCCAAAAGCCCTCCTTGCAGACATTGTCTTCCAGAAAGTACCTGCTGTGTTATATACCTGAGACTATATTCTGTGGTTTGGGATGTCTCATGATGTATTTGAATTCATGTGGAGTGATTGTGCCCAATGCAATCAGATTTGTAAGCTATCTTTGTGGGCTTTGTTGTTTGCTACGGTTCTGCCTTTGTGTCATCTGCATATTTTAGTAAGGATTTATTATTTTCTTATGTATCTAAGAGAATACATGCTGCATACAATTGGTCAAAGAAGCAATTCTTATTGGAAGTAACTGGGAAATGTCACTATTAGTTCATCAGCTTTTGGGCCATTTAAAAACTGCCATAGTCTGATTTTGCATCATGCTAGTTTTAAAAGAAAGTGCGATTTTGATACCAAGGCAAATATTTTACAGAATTCCTATTCTGTTGTGTCAACACAGTTATCTTAATTAACTAGACTTGAAATCTCTTCAAGTCTGTTTGACAAGACCTGTTTTCCATCAAATTGTGTTACTTGCTTTTTCTGATCTTTTCTTGTAATGGAGTTATGTATCAGTCCTGTCTTGCGAGTTAAGGGGATTCAGCTTGCCGCATTCTGGAAGCTTCATGAGAAGTGAACAAGGCAGCAAGTAACTTGATCTGTATGAGGCTAGCTGGTTAATATCATTTTTCAGTCTTCAGAATTTATTCACCAGCCAGTGCTGTCTCATTCCGACTGCAGTAAATGCAAAATGTGCAGATCAATACTGCCAATGGGTGATTAGTAATTTGCAAACTTCACTAAGTGAATTCATCCGATTCAATGGTTTAAGTTGGAGAAGAAAGTAGAGAAGGAATGATTGAGTGGGCTGAAATAATGGAAACGGATATTTCCTCTCAAGTGAAATGTAAGCATTGTTGAGCTCTGTTAAGCAAGACGATGGCAGAGATTTGTGCTCCTTTCACAGTGATTACAGAAAATAGTATTTTTTTTCTGAAATCACTTACATCAAATCTACTTTTCCCTTATCATGTCTCTTGATCTTTTTTTCCACCATTGACCTGCTGGAGGATAGAAATGTATAAATTTATGCAAGTAAGATTTTTATCATTATTCTTGAGGCCACTTCTCTTTCGTTCAGGCAGATGAAATCTGAGGTGCTCTTCTACTACTCAGTGTCTGTTTCAGGCAGAAACTCCCTGGTTTCTCTCACTACATCCCAGATGCATCAAAGACTATTTGGGGGTTCTGCGTGTGAAAGCAATTCAGAATAAATGCCTTTAGTTCCCTCAGAAAACCTGTGTACTGCTAAAGATTGCAGCTGAAGTAGCAGTAATTTTAAGGTATTAAAATTGCATTAAAAACAAAACAGTAACTGAAATATGAAATATGACCAGGTAATTGCTATAGAAGTCTGTCCTGGTTTCAGCTGGGATAGAGTTAATTGTCTTCCTAGTAGCTGGTACAGTGCTATGTTTTTGAGCTAGGTATGAGAAGAATGTTGATAACGCACTGATGTTTTCAGTTGTTGCTACGTAATGTTCAGTTAAAATCAAGGATTTTCGGCCTCTGATGCCCAGCCAGCAAGAAAGCTGCAGGGGCACAAGAAGCTGGGAGGGAACACAGTCAGGGCAGCTGACCCAAAGTGGCCAGCGGAGTATTCCATACCGTGTGACGTTTTAGGAACTGGGGGGGACATCGCCGCTCAGGGACTAACGGGTGCGTCGGTTGGCGGCTGGTGAGCAATTGCGTTGTGCATCACTTGTATATTCCACCCCTTTTATTATTGCTGTTGTCATTTCATTAGTGTTATCATTATCATTATTAGTTTCTTCTTTTCTGTTCTATTAAATGGTTCTTATCTCAACCCACGAGTTTTAGTTCTTTTCCCGATTTTCTCCCCCATCCCACTGGGTGTGGGGGGGAAGTGGGTGAGCGGCTGCGTGGTGCTTAGTTGCTGGCTGGGGTTAAACCACGACAAAGTCTAACGAAGGAAAAATGCATTCCTCCATAGCAGATGTGATCTGACCCCTGGCAGTCAGTGTGCTTGTGTGCTTAAAGATGCCATCTGAAAATCTGTAGTTAGCAAAGTACAAAAAGGCTGTCTTTCAGGTTTGCTCAAATAAAGTTGAAAAGATGCCTTCTCAACTGCAGCTAGTCTGTGTTTCTGAGTTATGCATGTGTTATCTAATTAAAACTTAACGGGAAAATAGTAACTACCACAGTAGAAGAGCACGTTGTGATAACTGTTGTGTAAGGCTGAATTGTCCTCTCCTTAGTGGTTTGTTATACGAAGGCTGGAGAACTGGTTTCCCACCGAGAAACACTAGAAAACTAGAATTTCTCCTCATTCACAATTTTCTTTCATAAATATGTTGTTATTTATGTTGACAATGAGGAAAGTGATGATAAAAATCAAAGCCTGAATTTTATACAGCAGGAAGTACTGTGTTTTGAATGAGGTTTTGTAGGGCCTTAACAGTTTATAGGTTGACCTGGCAGTCATAATTCTGGGAAAAGTTGTCAGCAAAATTTGAAATCATTGTCCCTTTACATCTCTGTGCAAAATGTGCTCATTGCTCTCCAGTCCATTAGCATCGTGAAGTAAAACTGGTGGAATAAAATCAAACAGGAGACAGGACAGTTGTATTTCAGACCATTAAGTCATGCACTGGTGTCCGGACAGTTTTCGTGTCTACCAAATATATTTCCAGATAGATTCAAATTGGTTTTGGCTCAACTTCGTAGCAGTCTAAGCTTAAATAAAGAAGATGTGTTGTTGGAGATGAATTGGCATAAGGCGGGTTTAGGATGTTGACAGAGTCATTTTGCTAACGGGTCCGTGATCCCAGTGTGACGTTCCTAAATTTTACAATATCTGGTTCAAATTGCATTTAAGAAAAAATGGATGAATAGTAGTTGAAGCTTTGCAGGCAACCCAGAAGTATTTTCCCCCAGTGGAAGCCAAGGAAGTGTATTTAAGCAGATGATTGTGCTGATATAAGTCCTTGACGTGGACAGCCTCACACAGCACATGGGGTATGAAATGGGTGGTGGTGGTGGAATGCAGATTATGTCACCTACAGAGGTGCGGCATAAATCAAAAAACCTGCCCTCATGCCAGAAATGTTTTTCTCTTTGTGATGGGAATAGAAGGGTTTAAACTTAAACTTTTCTCTGTAGGCAAGGCTCACATGGATCCCTTGTGCCATCTGCATGGTGTGGATGGCTGCTGCTCCTCTCCCCTCTGCTCCGTCTTACCCTGCTACGTTGCAGCTTGAAATTCCCCTTCTCAGGCCAAGAATTTATTCCCACGTGGAGACTTTCCAAGTCTCGTCAGTACAATGGGTAAAGCAAAAACAAGTTACCAGCTCTTACTTTTGCAGTCCATATGTAATTAGTGAGGGGTATTGATTTAGGTTCCATGTGATGTAATTTATAAATATGCATGAGGGTTTAGGGTTGTTTAACTGTGCGTTTTAATTCTCTTGCATTGCTGACTCTTCTAGTCAAGGGTTTCTTTGTATGCACAGCAAGCTGCTCTGTGATAGCCCTGTTCTCACTGCCTAGGACCTCTCTAATGTTTGTTAATACCAAGTCTGTAGAAACTCCTAACGTTCAAAGAATAAAAGGACACCAAGCGACACCCTTCTGCATGGGGACCAATGGAGCAGAGTCCAGCTCTCTGACGAGCTGGGTGAGGAAACCTGGGACCAAAAGGCAACCATCACCAGGTGGGGAGGAGGAATGAGATGGAGGAGCTGTTTTCCATGCTCCTGGAGAAGGAGAAAAGAGCTCTTTTCAACAGGGATCCTACAACCTTCTTAAATAAAGAAAGTAACCTGCTCAAATGCTGAAAAGGGAGGGAAAATCAAACATTTGCCTATTTGTTCTGAGGAGCTGGAAGCAAATGTACCCTCTGAATCGATATTTGGATGTTTTACATACTCAGGTGTCTTACTTGAGAAAGAACAGAGCAAACAAAAGAGGGTTCTGCATATTCAACATATCTAAGCGAAACTGCAGTGACTCTTTCTGGTGAATAATGTAGGTAGCTAAATGGATAATTAAGAAAGGTATGTACATGTGTATACATTTTTCTGAGATGTTGGAAGTTCCCTATTTGCTCTCTCACTTCTCCGTCTACCAAATTATCCATTACTAGAGAAGTTTCCTCTTGGTACCTGGTTGGACGTTGAGATGGTATTGGGGAAGATGACAGGGGCAAGCTGTGTCAAGACAAACACCACATTGCTGAGAAGAGAAGTGACTGTGACAAAAAGAATAAAAGAATAAAACCTAGCAATTGTTCTCTAGCTCTTCTTCCCCTTGGTGTGTTGCAGGGACATGTCTTGTTTTCCTCATTTTTATCTTCTGCTTGGCCAAAGCAGAAGGAATGTGGGAGGCAATAACCTCTCGCAGTGAGAGGCTGCAGTGGAGCTTGTTTAACCTGGAGCATGTTTGCTATAAAACCCGCTGAGACACTGCCTGGCTGCTCGAGGAGACCGTCAGAAATGAGTCCTCCAAAACATTAGTGTCTGTCACAGTTTCTATAGGATGTGAAAGGGAACTTGACTTGCTCTTAAGTGGAACTGCTTCCAGCTTGAGGCAGGGAATCTGTTAATGACAGTGGGTTAGCTCTGTGGTGCGGCCAAGATGGAGGATGCACGTTCAATCGCTGAAAGGCAGTGGAGCTATTCAAGGTTTGCTTTGTACCCTGCCAGGTCAGAGTTATACATGCAAGGACATACAATAGTACTTTTGTATGCATTAAATTACAGGATCAAAATGTCCTGGTGTACTTGAAGCCTTTAGGATATTTCAGCGTTGCTGTTAATTCTGTCGTGGTTGACCTCAGCAACCAGCCTATGCAATATGTTTGCTGTACAAATACACAACATGATGGAGACCTCTTCTTGTCACTTACTTTTCAGGCTTGTATATGCTCAGCTGAACTTTGATGCATCCTGCCATCAGATCATGAAGGTGGTGGCTTTTACATAATTATTAATAATTATCTCTCCTTTTATATAAGATATTATCTGAAAAAAAAAAAATACCCATAGAGGTTTTGCTTTTTGCTAATGAGATATATTAAACTGGAAAATCTTATTACACTGCAGTTTTACTTTCCTTTATAAAGTCTTGAAAGAGGGACCTCTGTTGTCATACTTCACTCTGACTCTTCCCTTCCTGTCTGAGTACCGAGGGTCCCAGGCTAGCACAGCCAATTTGTGCTGCTTTTCTCCTCTGTGATCTCCGGTTGAAATTGCACTTGAATTCATTCCAAAGTAGAGCTTTACAAGGAAATGCAGAATTACAGAGGCATTAGAGTGAGATTCGTAGAGCATTGTTGGGAGGGAAAGCTTTTGAGTGCTTGACTATCTGGATTGGAGTAAATATGACAAAAAAAAGCCTCACTTCAAGTATCTTCTGTCTTTCTGATCTATTTGTACAGTGTCTGTATGTGCATGTTGCACACAGAATAAGAAAACAGAGCAGCAAAGTAGTTAATTTTTTTCTTAAACTGTATGTGCTTCTCTTGAAAAGCTAGCTTTGGTCTGATGCTTCTCAACAGTATTCTTCACCAAAGTTACTTCATTTGTATGGGAAAGTTGATAAAATCTTTTTTGAAATTCAGATCTATGAGAGCCAGCACTTCTGACCATGGAGTTAAGTCTTATCTCTGAAAAAGATTTTTTTATAACTCAAACTATAAGCTCTTTGGGGCTGTTTTCAGAACCTGTGTGCTTTTTTATTTTCAGTGTCTTTATCAGAGGTTTTTGAACCACCACAGGTCTCCTCTGCATGCTACTAGAGTACAACTAATAGCAACTTTTTGTGGACTTTTGTTCTCTGGAAAGACAGGAATCCTTGACTTGAAAAAAGTAGTGTAGAAATCCTGGAATTCAAATCTCTAGGTGGTAATAAACCATCCTAGAGCAGACCGTGATTCTCTTCCATTTCAGTAAAAGGAAGAGCAGCAATTGAAAAGGACAGTGAATGTCTGAATGCATTTTTTCTTCTAGATTATCCCAACTCCATGCCATTCTATGTCTTGCTGTCCTGACTCTTAACCTTCTTGTCACGTTTGTTTGCATCCCAGACCTCATCTGAATGCCTCACGCAGTGCAAATTACAGTCTTGCATCCTCCAGGGGATGGTGCATTTGCAAGTGGGTATAGAGAAAATATCTCTGTTTTAAAATGTACCTGAAGGACTTCAGCACCACTGGTGAGACATTTTATTTTATTACTTGTATTGCAGCAGTGCCCAAAATGTGTTACATGTTGTACCAAAAGATACCATCTGGTGTTAGAGCAGTATGATTAGGGTGATTAGAGCTTTTTTGTCTGTGATACATACTAACTCCAACCACCTCTCTGTCTCGTTGCTAATTTGCTGTAGATGCTGTGGTGAAAGAGGGCCATAGGGAGGAATATCAATGAGTACGTGTAGTGTGGCAGATCAGCTCAGAAAGGAAAAGAGAAAGCCCTGTAGAAGTCTTTGTGGGAGGAGCAGCTGATCCACGTGTTGGAGGTGGCATTACTGATAGAGTGGGGAAGGTAATGTGGGATTACTCATGTCATTGCATGTGAGGGTAAGGATCTGAAATCCGTTGTGCTGGTGGGAACTATAGAGGAGTTACTGGGGATGAAGAGGCATAAATCAGGCCAACACAGATTATCTTCACCTTCGCTGTTCTGGAAATGACTAACATGGGTGTTCAGGAGGCTGTAGAAAAAGGGTTGCCTGAATCAAGGTGTATGGACAAGAGGTCACGTCACTGGGGCACGGAGAAAGATCTTCCTGTTTGGGGGAAAAAGGAGCAGGAGTTGGACTAAGAACTGGCTAAGAGAAGGATGAAAATGTTGCCCAGGTGAATTTTTGCTGTCAGGTTTCAGGGTTATTCATGCTGCAGATATACACACAAAGATGATGGAGAGAGAAATGTAGGAAAGAAGGTAGGCAACTGGCATGAGACCTGGTGGGAACAAGTGAGCCTTTGCCTAACATCCAGCACCTTCTGGGTGTTTTTTTTTCCCCAACTGTTTCTGATTTCAAGTGTGCGCATACTGGCAAAGCTAGGAGGAGCAGGTGGTTGATGTTGCTTATTCGTTAGCTTGCTTTGTCTCATCTTTGCGATCCATTTTTGTTAATACAGCTCCTGTTCCAAGAGCTTTAAAGATCCCTTGGTGTAGTTATCTTCTGTGACAGAGGAAGGCGGGATTGGTGAGTGTGCTGCACTTTGTGCACTGGGTACAGAGGGAATTCTTTGGGATGTGGTTTACTTTGGGTTTTACTGTAATCACTTTAACAAGCCTGAGCAAAGAAACAAAAAGAACAAAACCAAGAAACAGAATTTCCATTAAAATGGCATTTCGTGAGGTAGGATTAAGCTTTCTGAGCCTGCCTTGTACCTGCCTCGTACCAGGTACAGAAATGCCTTCTATGTCATTTTGTAGGAGAGTTGAGTAACCAAAACATTTTTTTTTTTTTTGAAAGCTGTTAAAGTACAAATAAAATAAAGGTAGACCAGGAGAAGCTGCTTGCCTGTCTAGCCAGGCTGACTCGTTAATAAGCTACTGCAACAAGAGCTCTAGTTGTTGGGGACCTTGCATTGCCTTTCAGGTGATAAATTCCAAATTTGCCTTCCCACTGTTTTTTTGTTCTCCATCTTTGAGTAAAATTTCCAGTGGGTATTGATGCAGGACTAACAGCAGACAATTCTTGACATAAATGCTGTACCATTAACTGTAAGCTGAAGATAAATACATTCAAAGACAACTTCTAATGTTTTGTGACTTCTCTGCTTTCATAATTCATTAAAAGCAACAGGGTATTTATTAGCTGTGGGCAAAGCCCGTGTGCGTGTGTGGCTCTGTTTATTCACAAATACCACATGTTTTTGGAAAAGCAAAACAGTAATTCCAGAAACCTGAAGCCTTGGGAAAGGCATGCATTTCTGTTGCATCTCAAACTGTGTAAATGATCCACAGTCAGGAGGAGGCACTGAATCCCAACAATAAGCTTGCAGGTCCTCAAAAGCAGCATCAGTCCTTCTAGCAGTATAAGCATCAGAAACTTGGATTTTGCAAGAATTCAGTAGCTGGAGCCTGACACAGTGAGAGACTAGCCAGAGGCCTTGGGTAACATTTTGTCACAAAACAAAGACAGGAGACAGTCATGGGTGGGAGAGAGTAAGCAGCAACCCATGGTAGATCTGTACACTGGGGTTTATTTTAGAACCAAAGATTTAGAAACCAGACGTTTTACCCCACTTTGGTTTTTCACAGTTGTTTGTTCACTCCCCCACCTTGGTGCTGCCTTCTCTCAGGCTCAGCATCCCTTCCCAGCAGGGAGATCACTGCTGGTGTGGGAACGTTGGGCAGAAAGTCCTGTCTGCTCACAGTCACCAGTCACAGGTGTTACTGGCCAAGGCCCCATGGCATCCCTGGCCTTTATCCCTGTGCATTTCCCTGATCTCCAGGGTCTTCCTCCACTTCCAGCACCTTTCCTCCAGCCAGGATCATCACCTTCTTCTTTGCAGGCCTTCTTCTTTCAGGGTCCACTTCTTTTTGCAGGAAACCCTCTTTTCAGCACCACCTTTCTTTCTGGAACCCCAAGCCCCTGGTTTTCGCCATCTAAGTAGCCTAAATCATTGATCAGCTTCTGATCAGTCTCCTAAGTAGTGATTCTGTCTCATGTCTCTCTATCTTTGGAGAATTCGGGATGTGCCACTTTCGTTTTAGTCTGGGTCTTATGAAAATATACAACCAATGTACAATGTGCTTGCAGTGAGCAAGTAGCATCTTCTGCTCAAGAGTGCAAAAGTTCAGTTTCAGACATTCCCATGCATATATCCAATTATCTGCTGTGTGTTAGTGTTCAAAATTTAAGCTACTTTTTGCCTACAAGAGGTATCAAATAGAAGCAAGAGTATTCCCTGGCCAGTTGGATGCTTTTCAAACACTCCCCCCTTCCACTACCCCTCCAATCACTGCTTTATGTTTTATATCTGTATTCAAGAAACTTTCCCATCTGCTACAGATAGATGCAGTCTTTATTTTGGATGTTCTTCCAAGGTAACTACTGACCCATTATTTCTTTGAAGCTGATACAATCTACTAAGCTCCTTAGATTGTTTCTATTTAAGTTCCCCAGTATTGAATAATGCGTCCCAGTCTGGAAACCTTGGAGATTTTTCTCTTAAGAAGTCAGCATGGAAACAAATTCCTTAGCTAAGAAAGCAGCAGTATGTATTGCTTGTATTTGGGTGGCACTCACTGTGTGTGAGTCGCATAAAGAAGAAATGGTCCTTTCCTTGAAGAGCTTCCAATCGTCAGCCTTTTCTCAGCAGGGGCAAGCACAATCTGTTGCATTGCAAGCGAGTAGCGATTAAACTCAGCTGTCCATATGCTCCACCAGAATTTATTGTGCTGCTCAGAAATCACAATCTTTTAAGGTTGATAGACATCAAGACTATGAAAAAATAAGGCACTTAAGTGCATGTCAGCCTCATCTATGGGTTTTGACAATTTTGCTTCAAATGCATTAAACAGGAAGGAGCCTATGAGGATGTGAAATCAGTTGAAAATCCTTGATAGTGCTTGCTGACATTGTATCCTGGGACATATGAACTTCTTTAATTTCATTAGTGATGTTAGATAAACGTGTTCACAACAGTTGAGACTATTCCCTTTGCTACTGGTTCTGCCTTCTGATTAGAAATATCTGCAGTAGATGAATAGATCTTAAATGGAGTTGTTAAGCACTGAATGTTTCATCGAATGTAAAGTAGTCCACGTGGTTTTAAGTACTTTATTCTTACCTGTGGGTCTGTGAAAGTGAGTCGAGTAGAGAAAAGCTTTTATAGCTCCTGGAGAAAGACATCCCTGAATTGGGACTGTGCAGTTTTCAAACAACCAGGAGGAGAGATGCTAGAGTAAGTTCAGCCCTTTTCAAGGTGCTGTCACTGGCAGCTTTCATTGTTCTTCTAAACAACTCCTCTTCTAAAGGAAAAGTTTCTGGTTTTCAGAGATTAAAGCAATCCTGTCTTCATTCATTGCTTCGTCACTTGACTGATTCTTCCCTAATGGGGAGATTACTTAGGAAGTTTTTGAGCTATAATTTCAACATGTAGACCAACATACTGACTGTTTGCCAATAATACAGCTTTAAAAAATTACACATAGCATCAGCACAATTAATCTCCTCAGGGTGGTTTTTTTCGTGCTGGGAGATAGAAGTGGGAAGGCAGGCAGAAGCATTGTGACTTGAGCTTGTACCTCTGTTCTAGATGGCAAATTGGCCCTGTTGCAAATTCTCTTTTCCATAGTCTTTTGTTAGAAAGTTTGATAGCCAGAGTCTTACAAAATAATTCTGCCATGCCCCAGTGTGTGCTTAGAACGTATTGCATTACGACAATATTTGTGTGTTGCATCTCGGTGGCTGTCTCGCATAATGATTGTGCAATCAGGACAGAAGTGGTGGGATGGTTCTTCTCAGTGGTCTATGAGAGAGTTTCCCCTGTGCATACCCTGGGGCATGTGTCTGGAAGGCTGAGCATAATGCATCAAAACAACATTATTTCACAAACTGTAGAACTTATTAACATGTGGAGTCAACAAATCATCTCTGTAAAATGTCCAGTGCCCTTCTGAGAACACAAAAATGGGTTTGCTGCCTTAAGCACCAAATCAGCTAGTTAGCATCTTGCTTTCCAGGAATGAATAATTCACTCTTCTACTGAGTGTCAACCACACTTGGTTGCAATCAATCAAGGTATTTATTGCTTCCTCCTAAATTGAAGCTCTGTGTACATTTTTCTGACAAATCTGAATTACTGGCTCAATGTTATGCCTTGAAAGAAGAATCAATGAACGCCAGCAGTTCTCTCTAGTTCACGTTATTTACTCTTCTGCATCTCTACAATTTCCAATTTTTAAAGTATTGGGAAAAGTAGGGGTAAAGAGGGGGTGCTGCTGAGAAACTAGCAGTAATGTATCATCTTCGCTCTCTGAGACACTGAGCATGACGTGCTGATGAGCAGAACGATCTACCAAGTTATCTACTGAATGAACCAGGGGCAGGGTGGCTTTCCAACAAAGGGACTGTCTATAGGTCATATATTGATTGCATCCCCCAAAATGTCTCATATTTCTATATAAAGGTGCCATGAGCTTAAGTGGATTTGGGCGATCCTCACATTCAGGCCAAGTTTCCAAACCTGACATGCACTTTTCATGCTTCTTGGAGAAACCAGGGATCCATTACTGTTTGTTGCGAGATGCTTTTTAACTCTCTTAAGCCATACCTCCTTGCATGTGTTGGTTCAGCACAGAAGCAACATCTGGAGCTGTTCCTGGGCAGTTGCTTGGGGAGTCCCAGCTCCTGTTCAAAGAGCGTGGCTGTCTCTTCTGTACCATGCCTTTCAAATGCCACTGTTTGGTCTTTCTCATCAGTGGCCCTAGTTTAGAAATTATTTTCTAAATGGGCAAATCGGTTTTAGGTCTTCTCTCCCAGCACCCGAAACACCATTTCCCAGGCTTCTGTTGCAGAGCTGAAAGGACAAAATACTGATCAGTAAGACTAATTTATTGTGGGGGGAAGAGCAGTTAACAGAGAAAAACAGCAATTTACATTTTTCAGAGCTAGGGGGATTCCAGGAGGAGGTTGTTTGCTTTCTTCAGTCCCTGGTTTCTTACCAGCATTAGGGTTTCATTTCCTTCAAATGCTAGTGAGATTTGAATGCTGATTTGCTGTCTGTTATATTAAGCAGTTTCCAGCCATGACTCTTCCTGGAGCCAACTAAAGTGACTCCCAACCTTCAGAAATTTGGAAAAACACTCCAAACAATTGAAGTTGTGATACCGTTTTGGCTATTTGGTATTACATACACATGTGTCTAATCCCTTTCATCAGAAATGGGCTCTCGTCTGCACCGTTTCTGTGGAAAGCTGCCTGCGTTTATTTGAAAATCCATAGGATGTCAGTCAATTTCCGGGAGACTTAAGTAATGCTCTCTGCTGGGTGCAACTGTGTAAGGTGGCAGTACAGTCTGGTGGGTCATCTCTGAAGACATGTTTTCTTTTTGTTTCTGCCACAGTGCTGCTAAGGAGTCTTGAACTGGAGACTGCATCTTTCCATATCTCTGCTCCCCTCACATACTGCATCTTTAGGCTTTGTTGGCTGTTTTTTGGGCTTTAGGTGGTAGTTTCTTGTGGGGTTTGTACAGGACCTAGCACGCTGGGATTCCTGTCTCACTTGGTTTCTTTTAGGCATTACTGTAATATAAACCAGCAACACTAATATTTTAGCTGTAGGGAGAAATGTACTGGTTTGATGTGTGCTGTGTAGAATAAAGAGAAAGCTACTGCCCCTAGCCCAAAAATGTGAGTAGCATAGCAAATATGTTAGTGATCTCCCAGAAATGTTAAATGAGGATTCTGCCACAGCCTTCATATCACAGTGGGTTTCTAAGAGATTCACCTGTCTCAGTGTAGCTGCAGAGTGACATGTCCAGGAGCGCTGGCGAGCCCTGAAAATAAGGCTAAGTCCTAGTGCTGAGTTTTAGAGCATGATTTTTCAAGGGGGCATGTTATAAAAGGAGAGGATAAATGGGCTGAAAGAGCTATAAGAGCCAAAGCACTGCAGCTTCATGGCAGGGCTTTATAGAAAGGCCAGAGAGATGTTTTAAAAGAATAAGTAACCTGCAAAATAAACAGACTAGCGCAGCATGGGTTAAAGCAGTCCCAGCAGGAAGGTCGAAGCAGTCTCCAGGTTTGCATGGCTTTCCTCCACACTGAGATCATTCTGCTGTCTCGTGCCTTTGCGTGAATGTCTGCAGTGATGGTGCAGTATGAAAGCGCAGGCGATCTCTGCACTGTGCACTGGAGCCAGCATGGTGGTGGCAGCTAGGGCAAGGAGGCGTGATCTCTGCCTGACCTTGGTGCTGCAGCTAGCGAGGGAGATGGGGCCAGAGCTGCCCTTCACAGCTTGTCAGAAATAACACGGTACTGGGCTGCACAGGGAGAAGCAGGCTCCGCAGCTCTGATTTTAAGAGCATCCTTTTGCCAGCCAGCATAAACCCCTTTGCAAACTTTGAGGTTGAATCTCTTCCCTTGAAAGGCAAACACAAGAGTGAGGAATGCCCTGACCTGTCTGGAAGAGTCCTGAAATGCAAATAGCATGAGAAGTTAGCTAGGTGCAGAAACAGGTTTGTAAATGCCAGTGTGTTGCTGGGGAGCATATATCTAATAAGCTGCTGTTACAGCTGTCTTAATGCTCCCTCTGTTCAACATCTCCAACATGCTGCGTGTGGTCCCAGTCCTTCAGTCCTCTCCTAAATTTCTCTTGGCCAAGGCTGTCAGTGGGATTATTTCTTTTCTTGGTCCTAATGGCCCGTCTGTCAGGTCCAGGCTGTTTGTCTCAACCTCGCCATGGAAATGGGTTCACGAAGCCCTGTTGCTGTGGGGCTGTGGATCAGTGCTGCCCTCCCAGATGTTTCCATAGGTCTCCTGAGCACTGTGAGGCTTGGGCAGTACGAGAACCTGCATCACCTGCCCGGTACGTGGCCAAGGGCTGGAAGACCACGTACTCTGGCTGCAGGGTATGCAAACAGCTAGGATGGGTACCCAAGGTTTCCGTGCCTCAGTTTCCCTAGTTCTCTGGAGTGAACTCCTTGGACCAGGGCAGCCCTCTGGGGCTTCCCATGTCCTCCTGTGTTAGGTGCTTCCTCCCACTCCCTCTTGGCCTGGGACATACAGATACAGATAAAGATCTCCCTTTGTTTTTAATTTGTACTTACACTGTGAAATAGTGACCCTCTCTTCTACCCAGATGGACAGATGTGGCTAAACTGATTTCTCACGAGGAGCACCATATTGGTTTCTCAGAGTAGTTATGAGCACCAACCGTACCCCCCCCTTTTTTTTTTCCTCTGGGAAACACAGCAGTGAGAGCATCTGCTGGTTTCCAAGTACACTGATGCTTTCCGTGCCAGTTGCATTGGAATTCAAGGTTTCCAGTTGTGCAGTATTAAATTATATTTTTGGTGGTAGATGCAAGAAGGCATTAACCTTGTATTTGTCACCACATGGACCCCATACTCTTGACCAAAAGTGCTTTTGGGCTTCTCGCCTTCTCCCAGTTCTAAATTGCGCTTCCCCTTTGCCTGCATAACTGCCGGCATCCTGCCAGCCTCAGCTTTGGCTGCTTCTCCTCCGCGGTGGGGCCCATCTGCCTGGCATGGCCCTGGGAGCCAGCTGGCAGAGGGGGAGCCAGCCTTGGGGACCGCAGGGGAGCCATGAGCACCACAGCGCCTGCGCGTCGCTGCCTGCACCGCTGGACCCAGACCCCGACGCTGCTCATGGGCACCTGTGTCTCTGTGGGTGAGCACACCTCTTCCAGCTGCCTTCTGCCCAGCTAACGTCTAGAAAGTGAGGTTTTAAAGGAGAATTTCAGTGTGGTTCCTGCAAAAGGGCACTGGAACAGCTGTGAGATGTAGCAAGCGTCGCATGTGAACGTAAAAAGTGCCCACCTGGCCCTTACCCATGGTCCATCCAGCCCAGAACATCTCTGACTGCAGTGGTGGAAGATGCTCTTTTGGGAGAGCCCACCAACTTGGCCATGCTCCCCAGCACTCTCCGAGCAGCCAGAGATGCTGAAGGATGTGCCCCTGCCCTCCCCTGGCAGGGTCCAGTTACAGAGCTGTTCTCCATGAATTTGTGAAACCCATTTTTGAACCAGTGCTGCATCTGCTGCCAGGCTCTGGGGTGGCAAGTTTCGGCAGTTCACTCCCTGCTGTGAGCGGAGGTGCTTTACAGCATGTGGATGGAGTATTTTCAATAAAAGATGTTTGGGAATGGGATCTTCTGGGGTCTCTTACCAGCAATGACCAGCAATTCAGGATGAAGTTGCTCAGTCTCTGCTCTGCTTTGCATGAAAAAAACCCACATAAAGTTCTAGCACATCTTTAATGAAAATGAAATGATAAAATTGGGATAATACCTACCTCATGCTGCTCTTGAGGGTTAATTAATGTTTACAAAATCACTTTAGGTCCTGAGATTTAATTGAAGGAAAAATATTACCATATAAAATGCCTTTTTATGCAGGCACTGCTATAGGGTTTCAGCTGGGCAGAGTGCCGTGGAAGCCAGCATTAGTACATGCTTTACTACTTTTATGGTCGTGAGGCTTCCTGTAGTTTATATGAAAATTGCCCTTCTGAAATCACCAATGTAACATCAGTGTTTTTGTCTCACTTTGAAAAAATATTAATTTGCTGTCTTAGGACTTGACTGACTATTTAAACTGCTATAAATACAACTCACCTCTGAGAAAAAAGTATAAAATGAAATATCTGTTCACTTGCTTGGGATGAGCTGATATAACTTGCTAATGACTCCACCATTGGAGTCATATGGATGTTGCTGGCTCATACGAGTAATAAATTAGGACAGTACTGGGTGTCCTGCTGTAGTTTAAGGGTGTATCTGTGTGTTCATTATAATTTCCTGCTATCAAGAGATTTAAAATACAGCTATAAAACTTCATTTCTGGAGTTAAATTTAACTGTGGAGGTGTCAGCCAGCGAGCAAGCTCTGTTGAGTGGGGTTTTTTTTGTGGTGTTTGGTTTTTTGTTTGTTTTTTTTTTTTGAGAGGGAGGGTAGCAAGAGAAGGAGAAGCAATACTGGGTTTGGCTGACTTCAACTGTTGGAATAAAACATTATCACTGCATAAGTGTCCCTTTTTCTGCTGTAACGTTTTTTGTCTTCACACAAAGAGTTGTACAGGTTGGGTCGACTTGGAGGTTGGATCAGTTACTCAAACTGCTTCTGTTTTTTCTGCCACACAGGGTGACTATGACCCCAGTAGAACCAAAGTTCTTCATTTCAGCATGAACCCAGCGAGCTTGGCCAAGCAGCAGCGCAAGGAGGAGCAGCAGCAGCTCCAGGAGGAGTGTGAAAGGCTGAGGGAGCTGGTGAGGGTGCTCGAAGGAGGCGGCTCCGTCCCTGGGAATTTGGAAGGAGTTGGGAGTTTTCAGTCACCACAAGAAATTGCAGGTAGGCTGTTGGCTTCTGGTCATGAAGATGCACTTACTCATCCGTACTGCCAGAGGAAGTGACTGCAGAAGCAGATTGAGACATTGCAGACAGTATGCTTGATGGAACGGTTATAAGGCAAATGAAAAAAGCTGGGTTGATGCAAGAGAGAGTGAATATGTGGTGGCAGTCCTGTGGCAGTTTGGTGCAGAGGGTGGGTAGTAAGGATAAATAATAATAATCCATATCATTTGCTCATGATAAATGAAATACCAATACAACAGCCTCTATAGGCTGGTGCTGCCGATGGAGTAAAAGGAAATATTTCCTTCCTTTCAGAGCTGGTTTAGCCTTTGAGGTAGTACAGACAGTAGGAAATAACTTTCATAGCTGCAGGGAAGCAGTTGGTTGAAATCTTTTCAGACCTGGCTTAAAACAAATTAATATTGTTTATCAGTGTATATGTGCCCCATTAATCACAGCTACATTCAATACTCCATGAAAATAGAGTACATCTTTCACCAAGCTAAATACATTTCACAGAATCTGTGGCTCTCCTCCAGTACAGTCTGTCTTCTCTTCACATACCTGAATGAGACTTTTTAGTACAGTAACCCCAAAGTCAACTCCTCCAGACATGCTCTCAGACTCTGTAAATCAAGGTAAGGATATCAATAAAATGTGACCCCTCACCTACACTGCGAGGGGACCAGGTAAAGTTGAGTCATGCTGCAGAGCCCAAGAGATCTTACTGCTGTAACTCTCACAAGTACCTTGCCCTCAAAACATTTTTGTTAGAGAAGAGAAGAGTAAAAGAGAGCTGAAGGTCCATGTGGAGCTAACCTGTTGTGTTCCAGCAGCACGTACATGATCAGTGTCCAGAGGTCAGGATCCTCCCTCAGATGAGGCTAAGAGGGCAGAGCTTTCCTAGAAGGCCATGTGTGCTGGAGACTTGAGACCCACAAAATGGCAGAGTCCTGTTTTAAAGAAAATACACAGAATAAAGTGTCTTTCACTGTTATGGCACCAAAATTCTCTGAAAGTAGCTTGCTTGTTTTCCCGTTGCTCAAACAACAGTACTTTATTACTGCTAAGAATGTGTTTGTTCTGGCATCTCACAGTGGATTATGGTACTATGTAGCCTTAAAAATATGATGGTGAGAAGTACAGATGGGGTGGTTTATAAAGTGAAGAGCTGACTGGATGTTAGAGGTACAATGACAGTTTGTCACTGTTGCTAGTGGATGGTCTGACAAATGCGTAAGCATTAAACACTTCCTGAACGTCTAAGGAAGGCTGCTTTTGCCTGTAGGAGCTTCCGGTCTAAGACCCTGGTAAGACTCGAGCAGTTCTTGGGGATAGTTCTTGCATTGCAATTTGTATCTGAAATGCACTGGGTTTTAAATTACAGCAGATGCTTCTGCCCAATGCTCTTGTCTGTTGTTATGCCCCCAAGTACCTGGCACATCTAATGCTGCAGATCCACTCGGCTGACAGTGCCCCTCGAGCCCTGGGAGGACAGTGCCGGTCAGGGGCAGAGAGGATGCAGACGTGAGGTCAACTCTCTGTCTCTGCCACTGATGAATGAACCTCTGGGGTATCATCTGCAGTAATCAGACCATTTCTTCTGGGGGAATGCGTTTCTTGCATATGCCTCCTGTGATTTGTTCTTCATAATTATTATTCTGCTGCCTTTCACTAGTTGCTTTTAGCTGTTTGTGAGGTGCTTCTGTGCTGGGATGTTACCAGGTTTTTCTTTAGCTCACAAGGGATGCATTTTTAAAGCTGTTTTCTCTTCTGCCTTTGATTCTGACAGGAAAACAAACAGCTCACTGGGTTTCGGGGTGTTTCCAGCCTCTCATATATGTGATGCTTTTTTTCCTTTTGCCCCAGTCCCATGCTACCTTGTTCTGACTTCTGGTCACCAACTCAAATGGGAGAGAGCATTAGCTGCAGAGCCTAGCAGAGTGAGAAATACTTCAGTGTCATTTATCACAGTCACAGGAGGCCCCTGTAAGTGCATATGGAAGTGGTTCATGTAAACAAAATGGGAAAAAGAGCTGTGAATGAAGGATGGAGGAGCCCTGTGGATGACTGTCTTTGAGACCAGGGCATGTGTATAGTAAGCCAGGTTATATGGAAGGATCTTGGGTTTTTTTCTTGTATTTTATGTACATGTGTGCATCACTATTGTGCACTGTTGCCATAAATAGTCCTAAACCCTCCTTTCTGTTGCGGGAGCATTCAACAGTATGGTCGGAGGATGAAGACGGTCTATATTAGGATGTGCGAAAGGTGCTGAGGATGTTACGACACTGTGCAAGGTTAGCAGGCATATCTGAGCTGGCTTTAAATCAGCCAGATGAATGCCAGATTTGGCTTTCTTGCTGGGGCAGGGCAGAGCTCCTGGTGGGTTAAGGGGCAACTCATCAAGTGCGCTGTGCAAGCTGCATCCATTTTTGTGTTGACTCTATCCTGCTTAACTTGTGCAGCATCCGCAGTGTGGATGCAACAGCTGTTCAAGGAGTGGTTTAACAACATGAATTCTCGTGGCCAGAAAACTTACACTGTCTCCCTCTGGATAAGAAATGGAAGATCCAGCTTTCACTGTTTTCTTGGAATCTCAACACTGCTCACAGGAACGGCTGCTGTATGCCTTCCATTTTAGTATATTTTCAAGGTGTGAAATGGGGAGTGTCTGGCAGAAACTCCCTCTGCTCTGTTTGTCACTGTGCAACTGGCTGCCTTGGGGAGGGAAGTTTATTGTGCATAATAAGGGAGCAGGTTTCAGTGAGATTTGTGGAGCTGTTTCTGTACAAAAATAACAAGAAATAGAAATTTTCTTGCACCGCTCTGTCAGCTGCAATACCCATATGTCTGTTAATCCATCTTGGTTGTGACACACATGCGAGAGGCAAATTCAGTTCTCTGAGCTTTTGAGGTGGGAGGTCCCTCATGTCAGAGTTGAATGGGATGAAGGGAGACCGAGGACGGAGTAGGAAAAGTATGGATAAAAGTTGGGAATACATAAAAGGTCATATGTAAGTTTGCATTTTGCCTTTTGACAGATAGAGGTATATGTAAGATTTTATTGTCCTATTTTGCCGTAGACCCTGAATGGCTTATTGGCAAGGTGAGGGATTTGGGTGGCCTCTAGCCAGTCAGGTTTGCGGTGTTCAGCAAGCTTATGTGATCTGCAACAGTTATGCTTAAGGTTCAAAGAATTATAATTATACCAACCAAAAAAAGGCATTAAGGACAATCATGTTGATGGTTTTGATAATAACATATTGGCCATTATTAAATTCGTTCATTGGACTGGAGTGCAGCATGTTTTTTCTGATCATGGTTCCGACTCCTGGATAGGTAATAAGGAAATTATTACTGTGGACGTTAAAGCTCATTAAATGTGACTCTATTAAAAATCAAGGTTATGCTGGACTTTAAATCTCTTTGAGCATAACCACTGGAGGCTGCAGCATGACCTGGCAACTTGCCACATAGTTCAGTGGTCCTTTCCTCTCATTTATGCCGTAATAGTCTCTGTTAAAATGGGTACCAGGGCTATTGCAAAGGAGAGGTTTGAGCAATGTGAGCTGTAACAACATGCTGTCCTTTTGCAAAGTATAAATTTACATGCGGTGTTGTGCAGTATTAATGGGGCAGATCTGTTGCAGCCGCATTACAGGAAAGGCTTGTAACTTTATGGGTGTTTTGTTTCTCTCCCAGTGGCTGCCTGGGTCTGGGTTGTGTAAGAGCAGGGTGCACCAAGGTCAGGCTGCCATCTGGGGAGAGGCTCTGAGTCCTCCTGTCTCTGAAACAGGGATGCAGATTGTAACAGCTTTGGAAAGGTGGCATGGGGCATCACTGCCCAGATTTGGAATCTGTTCCAGTTCTGCATTTCTCTTTTCCATGCTCTTCACACCTTCCCCCTGCCTCCCCTTCTGTATTTCAGACTGCATTTTTGGCTTTTTTTCTTCCAGCTCCATAGCTTTTCCTGGTTTTTTTCTGCTTCTCTCCAGGCCATTTCTGTTTAGATCTTCCTTTTTCGTCTTGTGTGGTCCTGGCGGACTTCCTGATTTTTCTTGTCTGGCACTGCTAGAGATAGAGTTTGGTCTTAGTTGCAAGCAAATAGGTAGGTGGCAGCTAATGGGGAGCTGACAGAAGTAATGACTTGTGTATTGTAGCAAAGCACAGGTAGAAATGAGAATGCTTCAGGTGCTGATTATTTCCCTTTGTGTTCTCATCTTAGAAGTAGTGTATTTGAAGGTAGGAGTGGATGACCTGTGGAAGCTGGTTCCTGACTAAAGAATGCAGTAATGCAAATTTTCCATGAGCTCTTATGATTTATTGCTATCCTATAGGTACAGTGGAATGTTCCCTTCTTTCATGCAGCCTCTCCCTGTGAGAAGGAGGAAAAGTGCTTTTAATGTTCTTTCTGTTGAGAGGTGGGCTGGCACCCCTACCAGGAAGGAGGATGGGGAAATCAACTCTGATTTCAACCATCTGTGGAGAATTTTGGAAGTGAACTATTTTCCTGAACATAATCCCACCAAAAAGGAAAGCTATTCATCCTTCTCAATGGTTTCAGTGTCCTTTTTCCCCTTGTTAGGGAAAAGTAGGAAAAGGGGGTCCTTGATGAAGGACTGGGGAATCTCACTCTAAGGCAGGTGTTTGACCCTAACAGAGATGCTACATCTGGTGTTCAGCAGAGGCTGTCTCCAGCATCACTGCCATGTCAGGGCCTTGTAAAAATGTAATTAATGGGAATTAAATTGGGTAATGAATTAATATTAAAATAATCTAATCTTGTTGAAGTGACAAGCCAGAGATGGTAAAATTTGTCATTGTCCCAGCATGCTTGTGCTTCTGATGAATGTGTTTCTGAGTACAGAAGGCAACAAAAAAGGAGCAGATGGAATTTAGAAGTTGCCATTCTCCATCCACAGTTGGTTGAGCTGTTGGTGCTTGGAAGCCTTGGTGCTTCCTACCATCTGTGTGTAGGAAATCCACACATCATGAGGGCTGCACCTGCAAATGAAACCTGAGCCCACCTGGTGAAGGATTTTCCTTTGACCTTAGTTGTTGGGTCCACACGTGCAAGCACAGCATCCGTATCTCACTTTGTGCTGATGGCTCCCAGCATCTCACTGGTCAAACAAGGTTGGGCCAGGTGAGTGCATAGAGGGCAGCTCTTCTTAGGTCATGTAATGCCTCTTCCTAAAGCAGAGGAAGGATTCATTAGGTGACACTTCTCTCGATGTTTAACATGCCAATTCCCCTTCAGTTTGTACTGAAGGAATTGTCTTCTTTCTAAAGAGAGGCAAAGTTGAGGTCTAAGGGCATTTGTTGTCTTCAAATGTTAAGGGACATTTGGTAAGAGCAGGATGTTAGCCTTTGTGCCCTGTCTGTATTTCAATAAAGTAATTGCTTTCTGCATATCCCGATTTCTTCTGAAATTTATAAAGAGCTTGTCTTTGCCTCTGGTGGTTTGCTGTGCACTGATGAAGTTCTGTCCTCTTTCATTCCAGAGATGGCCACATGTTCTTGATGGGGGAAGAAATCATTCCTTATTGCTATGCGCATCAGAAACATTGCATAGCTATAATGTGGAAAACACTAATGTTATGGAAAGTAGCATACAGGATGAGTGTTATTAGCAACAGTCCTTGGAAGCTGCTTTGCCTGACCCACTCAGAGCCTGCCTGTTTTCCCATGCTGACTCTGCACCTGAAGAGCAGTGTCTCCTTGGGGCAATCCCCTCCCCTTTCAGCTAGTTATTATCATTATTGTTTTTATGGTGCTAGTTTCTCTACTGAAAGACATTTAGATCAGTCTGGGACCTGAATAGTATATTAAGCCTGGGAATAAGCTGGTAGTTTAAATACAGCTTACTTTGATTTCCTTCCTTATCATCCATATCCCTTTGTCCCAGCCCAGCACTATAGGTAATGAGGTGGGGCTGCTAAATATACCTGTTTTCCTGAAAGACTATAGCCAAGCTGGGACCTCCTGTGCTTCAGGATTGACAGTGTTACAGTAGTTTGTGGGCAGAGTCTATAAAACCCTTTTACATTACAATGGTGTCCATAGATTTGGGCAGCCCAGCCACAAGGGAGAAATACCTTGAAGCCTTCATGTGACCTGATTCAGCAACAGTGTGGCCTTTGATGGTAAATGCTCTGCACTACTGAAGTCAGCGCAGGTGCCTATGAAGAACCAGGTTTCCTGGCTTGAATGAAAGTATAGTACCTCAAGAGAGCTGAAAGAAATGTTCCCAGGTTAAAAAGAAGTTGCTTTTATCATATATAGCATTTGTCATCCAGATGGATTCCCAAGATTTTTTGGAGACAGCACAAGATATGAAGTCATGCAGCACTGAATATCTTGAAAACAGCATGCTCTGCCTATGGCAGCATGCCATGAGTCTGTTAAACAACCAGAGAGAATTGCCCCCAAGCACGACTTAATCTATGTGCTGCGAACGGCCGGGACAGGAGCGGGCAGACAGGGGTTGCTGACTGAACAAACCCCAGAGGATGGCTGAAGCCTGCAGTTTCTTGTGAAGCTGTGATGGGAGGTGCCAGTGAGACACTGCTAGGACTTTCAGACTCCATCTGCTGTCCAGGGAGCCGGAGGTTTGTAATAAATCCCGTAATGTAGTTCTGTTGTAGCTACTGAATGTGTAAAACTTGGTGTCAGTCAAAGGTTACTACCCCGACTGTACTTAGCCTTCACAAAGAGCAAAAGAGCTGCAGGATTTCTTCCTGGCCTCTCTTTTCCACCCAATTCACGTGTGGAGTTCCTGGAGGCCCCAGTCGTTCTGCTTTTGTAGGAGGCAGCCTGTGAACCTGCATAATGCCTCCATACAGCTCCAGTGATTCTTACAAGGGCTTTTTTTTTAAAGCATCTCCTACCCTCTTGCTAGGCACTGTGTAGAAGTTGATTACAAAATATTTAGTAGAAGCAGAAGCCTCACTCCAGAGAATATAAAGCCACCTTACCAAGAAGGAAATAGTAAAATAAGTTAGGAGGGAGAAGGAAATGGAAAAGAAAATAAAAAAGTATATGATGAGGGTGACCAAATTTAAACACTGAACTACAAGAACATCTACAGTGGTTTCTGTAGCATTATGAGGAAGGAGGCTTCCAAGGGAAGGGTCTCTGGGCTTAGAGATCCTGCCTTGAATCTGGGTGTAATGGAAATGAGTAGCACTGCAAGAAAATACTGCTGAGGAGAAGGCTGCTTGTTTCCTAAGCAGATGCATTTTCCTTATTCAGTACTGATGCAGTAAAGTCAAGGTGTTACATCTGAGAAGGAAGAGGTCACCTTTGCTGAAGTAGATGGGAAGGTTAGAGGTAGCTGATGTCATTACAGATAGGCAGGTAGCAAGGTTAGAGGTAACTTCTGGGACCAGATAAATCAAGAGAAAATGTGTGGAGAAACCTGGGCCGACAGGAGTATTCTGTCTCCTCCTGGCTTACTCTGTATGCGGCTTTGGAGGAGAACCAATGAGAGAAATAATATTTTTAAGCCTGCTGACTTGGGTTTCTAGTTCCCAGTCCATCAATAGCTGAGTGAAACATGAAGTGACCATGAGGAGGAATTCTTCTCACTACCAGAAGTAGCCCCCAGAAGTAGCTGTGCTCCTTCATTTGTAACCAGGGGAAGTTCAGAGCCTTTGCAAGGAGAGAAGTCAATGAGCAGTGGAAGGACCCAAAACCTCTCACTCCCATGTTTTAACCCCTTCCCACCTCCCAAATCCCTATAAAACACCATCAAATTTGTACTGTATGGAAACTGCCACATTGCAGATAGCACCCTTCATAGCCGTAGTTCTTCTACATCCCTTTAGTTCTTCTATATCCCACTGTGCTGATGGTTTCTTTATCAACCGGAGACAAGCCAACAGGCTGTTGAGATTTATAGGTCTTGGTAAACTTTGGCAGTTGTGTTTTCCTGCTTGGGTATTTGAGTCAGGCTCTCGTTATTTGGTTGTTGCCTTCTTGGTGGCTATGTAGTAGTCAGGATGCTCCCGCTAGATCTCTCTAGTCCAGTATTTCTCCTGAAGGGAAGGAAATGCAGTATTATCTGCAGCTTCCCTTTGGATCCTGTGGGGTTGTGATATGAGCTGCCTCTTACAGCAGTTTGCATCACAGAGCAGCCTTTGATTAGGAACAATGTGCCATAAGGCCTCTGGATGTACACAACTGAAAATGCTCTTTCATTCATCAGCAGGATTGAGAAGAAAGGCTTGTGCTGATGTCTCAAATTCAGGCCAACGCTATTTCCCTGACATTAGAAAAACCAGCCTGCCAGCATGGCAGAGCTCTCAGGCAGGGGGAGAGCCTCAGATCTTTGCTCTGCATCTTGTCAATGTGTTGTTTCTCCTGGAAATTAAAGCTTGATGACTTTGTGAGCAGTAGACTGTAGTGGAAATCTAGTTGAGGAACTTTGCAAGGGGTGTTGAGGTTGCCAGGAACATCTTGAAAAACCTTGTGCTGGCAAGGTGAATGTCCCCTTGGTTGGGGATGTTCATTGGATTCAGGAAAGATGTCAGGAATGGGAAAATAGTGAACTTAGTTACACTTTCCCTCTCTATACTATCCAAGATGGCAGTACTCTTGTTATGGCAGGTTCATCATAATGGGGAAAAAAATTACTGAATTTGCTGTTTTTCTCTGGAGTCCACATTTCAATTTCCAGGTAAGTATACTTGGCCGGGAGCTGAAATCTGACTGTCTTCACAGAATAAATAGGGACTCCTTAACACTGAATCCCAAATGAGGTGGGGTGAATGTGTAGAGACTGAGAAATAAAGTATCTCTATTCATTCCACATTTTAAAGGGCAAACATGTGCAACTAAAATTAAGAAGCTGAAAGATAACTTTTTGCATGGACTGTTTTTCTGGTTTACCTACCTGTCGCTCTGTGGGAAGCTGTTTTTCCTGGGAAATACTGTTTTCCAGTTGTGCTCCAAATTTTTCATTTCACTTATTCTGATTTACAGGGGTTGTAAATGAAGTAAAATAAGGCTGTTTCAATATTCTAGAGCAGCGGCTGTATTTAAGAAGTTTATATTTGATGAGTAAGTTGATGACATTGCATTATGTGAATTTGATGTGCAAACTTGTCACTAAAGTGTAAACATACTGACAGCAGGACCAGCAATTCCCAGCCTAATCAAGTAAGCAGAGTAACACATTCTTTGAGCTATAGAGTAATAGAGACTGATTTACATATTAAAATGAGAGAAGCTACACAGATCCAACAATTACGTTGATATTTTAATTGCATAAAAGTCAGGAGATTCAAAGTTATGTTTCCTGCATTGGTTCATTTGTCACCCACATGTATTTGTAGTATTTTCAATGACTTTATTTGGTGTGAAACTAATGTGGATTAAAATACATGAAATGTTAGCCATGGAAGAAAGAAGAGCTTTGGATTTGCTGGGTTAGAAAGCAGACTAAAAGAATTGAGAATTTCTTGGTCTGTTTAAAAACAGTACAAACAAATTCCAGGTAATTTCTTTCTTAATATTTTAGTAGACATGTTGGGAGGGAGGGAGAGGGAGCTATATTCAAATGCAATGGAAAAAATTCCCATTGATCTCAATAGACTTTGAATTATATCCTTAACTTCTTGTTTTCTTTTTAAGGAATAAGCTTTATTGAATTGCAAATTCACACAAATGCACTAGTACCACTAAGAATTACATCAATATATGGATTCTGTCCTTGGTGTTTATGCTGGTTCACAGTACTGATCTTGCATTCAGATAAGCATGCACGTATACAGCTACCCTTATCTCCCCATGCTGATGTCCTGATATATGAATGCTTGTTCCCTGCACTCACAAAAAGCTATTCACATGCCAAGTCTGATGATTTTTTTATAATCCTTCTTTGAATTAGACTACAAAAAGAATGTGTTTGAAAAGGTTAACTAATGGATACACTTTTCTTCCTGATGAGGAAAAGAAATATAGTGAAGTTCTGAAAGATGGTCAAGCAGAATTTTGATCAGACTTCTCTAATCAAATACATTCTAGGCGGTGAGCAAGTAGGAGAAATGTTAATCCATAGTGGATTTATTTGGAATGGAGAACATTTATTTGGAAAGCAATCAGTGCATAAAAGCAGACACTTGTAATTATTTTGCCATCTTAATCATGGCACTGACATCAATACCATGATGTGATAACGTTGTGATAGCCTTTTGAATGTAGTGCTGACATAAGAATGTCAATAGGAAGGGAGAGCAGCCTCTCTTAGTATCTTCACACCTATTGACCTGGTTTGCTAACATCCCGGTATTCTGGGCAGCTTGTCCAGTGTTTACTAATCACACGCTGTCCTAAACAGAAAGGTGTAAGACCCTCTCAGCTCGTTTGGAAAAAAGCCAGCACCTTCCAGTCCTCTTGAGACTCCCCCAGTGGACTGTACAATGGCCAGAGTGCTGCTCTGATGAGCTCCTGGCTTGGCACAGATCAGTAAGTAGATGGCAGCATTCTGCGTGGCGCTGGCTTTGGTGCTGTCGTCTCATGCTTCTGGTGTGATTTTGTGCCAAGGAGGCGAAGGCATGGGGTTAAATCATAGCAGGTCTTAAAACTCAGGGGACAGCCATGCTGGTCCATCAGGGATTTCTGAGCATCTAAGAACAATCCATCAGACTAAACTAAAGCTACCTGGTGTGGTTTATGTAGTCATAGCAGCTGATGCAGTCTTCACTCTCTATTTCAGTGTTTCCACATTTTCTCCATTTCAACGCTAGGTTATCTGGCATGATCTCCAGTTAGAGAGCAGTAAGTCAATTGAGCCTCTATTAGGGAACAGCATATTCATTCTTATATACAACCAGCTCCAGCTCGATGGATGAAAACCAGACAGATGAAAAGCTGGTTGAAATCAGATTCACGAATTGCCTTTTCACTCTCTGGCTGTGTAAGTGTGTTTCTGTCTGTATTGAATAGAAGAGTCTTGATGCATCCTGTTGGGACTACTGTAGCATGGTGGGTTATTGGGTAGGTATGCAACTTTGTAAAGTTACCTTCTGCGATGATCAGATACCATCATAGGTATGCAGCAGAAGTATTTAAGTTAAATAGATCAGAGACTTCCATAAGGAAGGGCCAGAGGCAGTGGCAGTATCCACCTTTGCTAGAGACTGCGGATGTGTCATCAAAAATCTCGCCGCTAGTGGCATCAAAGGCAATGCGGAGAGCTGAAAGATTCAGCAAAGGTTTTCTGAATAGGCTGATAATGACAATGGCGTGTGATTCCCCTTTTAGACTGCCATATTGTGACGACTTCCCTGAGATGAGGCAGAATTTAGGCGAGAGGAAATTTCTGTCTTGTTTTACAAAATCAGTAAAAATAATTCCTAAGTTAGAACTGTTGATGTTAGATCTGCGTAAGAGACGTGGGCTACTCCTGGTCAGGTTGTTTCCATGATAATGTCCCTTCCTCAGTACATGGGCAGTGTGCTGATGCATTTGCAAGCTCCCCACAGAACGTATTTGGACTTCCATGGTGCCACAAGGAGTAGTGGAGATTACTCTTCACTTCCTTTTCAAAGCACTTCTTTCTACTATAGGATCCTTCACATTATACAACCTGAAAAACTCACAGAAAAGAGGAAGGGAGCATTACCCTGTGCTTGTATTCTGGAGTCCCTAGGAAGTTTTTGGTGAAATGAAATATTTTAAGCAGAATGTTCCCATGTATGCAAAGTCTTCATCTGCAGGGTGATGTCCTAAGCCAAATGGAGAGGATGCTTGCAGCACTTGGGAGCAGATTTAAAGCTAATGGCATCTTAGTTACACCTCGGGTAGCTCTGAGTCCTAGGCTGCTAACCCCAACAGTTAGAAGTAAGTAAGGGTAAAAATTAGAACTATGCGTATCCCACTTATTGCAGCATGTTAAACACTGCTGTTCTCCTCTGTCAAAGGTGGAGTGAGCCAGGATGTTCCATAAAACCAGGGCAAATGAGCAATTAGCAAGAGGTACAGAAACAGTGTTTAGGAAGGTATAAAGTTGCTCTGAGAGCTATGAAATGTTTCTCCTTGTTTTGCTTATGGTTTAGAGTGGGAATGTTTGACACTTAACAAAAGCTGACTAATTCTTTGTTTTTTTCCCTTTAATGATCAGAATTCAGGGGAGGGCTGGCTGTGACAGGCGGGAGAAAGCATTGCCATGAAAGTGAAGCTCTTTGTAATTAGAAAGTCCGTTGGATGATTTACTTTATAGTGGTTTGAGTGCTGGCCGGTTTGAATGTGTCAGCAATACTGACCAGCACGATCCAGTCTTGTCAGCGCAGGTTCTGTTTTGCTCTTCAGACATCAGGAGGTGAAGCCTGCTCCAACAAGGAGAGTGTGTGATGAGGGAAATTATAACTGCAGCCAGCCGTGCTAGCGACTTCACCATCTGCTGTGAAGTCTCTGCCTTGAATGCCAGCACTTGTGGTAGCAGGCATAATGATGATAATATTTTCCACTTCTGTAGCACCCTCTGTCCAAAGGTCTCAGAGTATGCTAGAGATGCTAAGACTCACAGCACCCGTGGGAGGTGGGCATGAGTCTCCAGCTAGCTTTTCTTGCTTGCATATTCTAAAGAGATTGTGGCACTAACCTTTGGGCAGCAATGCCTTCCATCAGGCAGCTCTGGAAGAACTAAAAACCTCTCGTACTGTTGTTAGTTTAAATCAGAGCTGTATTAGAGGGGCAGTCGGACTCGCGTTAACTTGCTGGAGTATAAGGCAAGGACTGAGGTTCATGTTCTTAAGGGGGCTTCTTGGGGGAGCAGCAGAAACTGGGCCTACTGTAGCTGTTTCAGAGTTTCTTACAGTGTAAGTCTTGGAGTAGGTCTTGTAACTTGAGTCCAGTCCTTAATACGTGGCCTTCTGAGGAAACTGGACTCTTAAGAGAAGATTGCAGTACTCTACATGTAAAAAATCATAGAATAGTTTGGGTTGGAAGGGACCTTTAAAGGTAATCTAGTCCAAAGCCCCTGCAATGAGCAGGGACATCCTCAATGAGATCAGCTTGCTCACAGCCCCATCCAACCTGACCTTGAATGTGTCCAGGGATGGGGCATCTATCACCTCTCTGGGCAGTCTGTGCCAGTGTTTCATCACCCTCATCATAAAAAATGTCTTCCTTATATCTGGTCTGAATCTACCCTCTTTTAGTTTAAAACCATTACCCCTTGTCCTATTGCAATATGCCCTACTAAAAAGTTCGTCCCCTTCTTTCTTACAGGCACCCTTTATGTATTGAAAGGCTGCAATAAGGTCTCCCCAGAGCCTTCTCTTCTCCAGGCTGAACAACCCCAGCTCTCTCAGCCTTTCCTCATAGCAGAGGTGTTCCGTCCCTCTGATCATTTTTGTGGCCCTCCTCTGGACCCCCTCCAACAGGTCTGTCTTTACTGTGCTGAGGACTCCAGAGCTGAATGCAGTACTGCAGGTGGGGTCTCACCAGGGTGGAGTAGAGGGGCAGAATCAGCTCCCTCAACCTGCTGGTCATGCTTCTTGTGATGCAGCCCAGGATATGGTTGGCCTTCTGGGCTCTGAGTGCATGTTGCTGGCTCACATCCAGCTTTTCATCCACCAGTACCCCCAAGTCCTTCTCTGCAGGGCTGTCCTCAATTCCTTCATCCCCCAGCTGGTATTGATACCAGGGGGTATTGATACCAGGGATTGCCCCAACCCAGGTGCAGGACCTTGCACTTGGCCTTGTTGAACCTCATGAGGTTCACTTGGGCCCACTTCTCGAGCTTACCTTAAATACAGCCAGGACTTAAGTCCTCAGCAGATGTGTCCCCTGATCAGACTTTCTGTACATGAAATCATTGCTCCTTTCCTCCAAGCAGTGAGTTGCAGTGCGTGTGTATAGCAATCCACATTGAGGCTCTTGTCAGCAGTGTTGGAGACTGCCTGAAAAAGCCTACAAATAACACAGATTCCCCCGGCTGAATACATGTTCTGTAGTGATGTCTAGAGTTCTGGATGGTTTTTTGGTCCAAAGGGCTTTTTTTTAATAGAGCTTTTATTTTATATAACTCCATCTTTCTTGTAGAAGGCTAACAGGAAAGCTTTTCCATAATCTGCATTTCCATAGTCCGCAGGAAATGGATGAGTAACATTGTATGGACCATCAGGAAGGAGTAAGCGCATGAGAAAGTGAGAAATCTTTAATGCATGATCGCAACACTCATGCTCCTGGACTCAAAAGTATGTTCCCATGAAGATCCATTTAACATGCTTTTCAGTTGGGTAGAGTTGTGGCAGTGAAAGCTCTTCCTTCCCCTGAGTGCAAGGTGTAAAATAAAACCTGTTGGTTAAGATCAAAGATACACCTACTATCCACCATCTTTAAGAGGAAAAATGTTGTTGTCAAGTATCATTATATGGTGTAAAGTGTATTTGAGGCTATTAAAGACAGTTATCCTCAGAGATTTATACATAACAGGTTAAAATGGGAGAGGGTAGGGGAACAAACCCTTGCTGTGTTTAATTATTGCTGGGTGCTGCACACACTTTTCTCCGTTATTTACTTAATCTTAAATGCCAGATGCTAAAGGGCACCCGCATCAATTAACTGCTTAATTAGACTTGCAAAGAAATCATGTAATTTAGTTATAGGCAAATAAAAAAAAGAAAAAACCACACAGAACAGAAGCTCAGGGCTCTCTTTGCAATCATTTTTAAAGCTCCCTGCATAACATTGTTTGCTTTCATCGCTTGCTGGAAACTCTTTGGAGCACTCTTTGTGCCGCTTGCCCCATCGGGAGGCAAGTGGCTGGATGCAACGTCACTTGTTCATTGCCATTCTGGGTGGATTTAGCCACAGTTTGCTTTGTTGCTGTCCAAATGCTTTTAACAGAGGTTTGGATCAGATGCCCTTTGCTAGGATTTGTGTGGTGCCTCATCCTGATCCACAGGACAACCTGGCCTTCGCCCTCTCTTTGTGATCTGCGTTCCCTTTGGTGCTTGCTCTGGGTGCCTAGTCTGGTGAAGACCATGCGCTGTCCCTGTTTCTGCTAGGAAGACTTTTGTGATGAACACATTTTTGTATTTTGCAGTTTTTTATAGTATTTTAGCATGCAGCCAACAAAGGACCCTATCTTTAGCAAAAAGAGCCCTGCTTCCCTCACTACAAAATAATAGGAAGCAAGATGCTTTTATTCCATTAGTACCCACTCTTAGGTATAAGAGTGTTCACAGGAGTGGAGTGCATTCATTTTTGTTTCATCAAGGCCTACAACTCTGTCTGAATCTTTATCTTGCAAATTGCCTTAACAGAGTAATAATCAATGCCTTGTGCTTGTGTATACGCAAAGTTTTTCTTCCATATAGGTGCTGCTGCCTTTCTGACTCTGTTACCACTATTCTCACTTCGGTGTCAGCAACATTGTCATTTAAGTGCCTTTGCAGCATCCTGTGTATTACAACTTTTGTTTCTTTCTTAGTGCCTAGATGTTGGAATGTTGGAAGCTGCTGACATATTTTTTCTCAGATGTCCTGAAACCTTTTTGAAAACAAAGTGGTGTTCAGTTTCTCAGGGCACAGTTCTCCCTCTCTGCCTGTGCTGTCTCAACACTGCTCTTTTCCTTTCTGAAAATACGACCTAGCCCTTACAGAGTTCTTTATTTCTTCAAAGCACTGTATAAACATTATCTAATTAAGTATATATAACATGCCCTAAAGTATGTTAAGGGAAAACTACAGCACAGCATTGAAGTTTCCAGTCACTTGATCCAGTGTAAAATCTGATTGAATCACTAATTATTTTTCCAAAATGCTGTGCCTAATGGCATGTATCAAGACAGGAAAACCAGAGCTGCAGCCAGAAGCATTGGGAGCTGCCACCGAGAGAGGGGCAGTCAGGTAAGTTCTGTGTTAGCTCTAGGATTGGTTTGGATATGCACACTAAGGTAATAAACAACACAAAAAAAAATGGAGCTGCAGCATTTGGATCTTTCCTGTTTTGATATATATAATCAGCTCTACATTTCCTGTTGAAATGTTCATTAAAATTGCAGCCCCTGTGATTATGCAGCTGCCTAATTCAAATCAATGGGGCTCCTGAAACAATTTCAGATATTTTTAAATACTGCTGTAGAACTTCCTTGTTTACAATGTTATGATTAAGTGACTTTTTTTCTAAGTCATCTAAAGCATTAATAAAAATCTCTTTAGCTTTTCTCTAATGTTTTTTTTACTCTGATTGCCTGCAAATAATGCAAACCTTGCTTTATGGCTTTATCTTTTACTTCTTAGTGCAGCATGTCTATTTGTATTGATAACTAAATCAGAAGCCCAATTACACAAGTTCTTTATAATTCCTAGTAAGCCATAATTGGCTTCTTTTGTTTTGGAATCCTAATTCAAATAAATAAAATTAATAGAGCAGCAGAATAAATAGCACTGAGAGTACAACAGCCATGCCTTGCTTCTAGCTCACTAACTTTTGGAAGCAACTGTTCATAATGTCTATCAACTAAAATACTTTGATGTTATAACTGACACCTGACTGTCCAGAAGGAAGTTTATAATGTCCAAAGGGTCAAGATACTTCAGTAGGTCTCATGCTGAAAGGGAGGTCATTTTAGTTTTTCTGGAAAGATGCTTTCAAGGTAATTTCAGCTCTTCTGCTTTGGAATGCTTCAGAGCAATGCCAGGGTTCTTGTAAGTTTGTTTTAATGACTGTGAGTTTATTAACTTTTCAATTTTTTAATAACTCCAATCCCTTTTACCGTTTCAGAAGTCTTGGCACAATTCTGATGTGTTTAAGTTGCAAGCATTACAGGAAAATACCTAAATCAAAACATTGTGGGAGAGAGACTGCATGAACGAGCAGATGTTTACAGTCTCTGACTTCTGTGGTTGAGGAAAAAGCAAACACATTTCTATAAAAACTCAATGTGGTAAAAGCATTTTAGTTGCCTGTAGTTTTGTGCTTCACCTGCCTGTGAAGGTATTTCTTTAGTCTTCTTTTGGTTTTATTACCTCACCCCAGCTGTACTTATTAACTCCCTTGTTTAACTCCACTTGTTTATGATCCCACCGGGGTGCCAGGAGCAGGGAAAGAGGCAGATCTGGCACAGCTCAGAGCTGGCTCTCGTGGTCGCTTAATCCCTCGCTGAGCACATCTGCTTGAGCTGGTGCTGCTAGGTCAAGCATCGGGGTGGCCAGATGTGAATGACTGTGGATGTTTTAGCACTGCGGTGTAGTTGAGCCCAGATGCTCTGCTAACAACCTGCCAGTGCTGCTGTTGCTGTTTTAGCAACACCCGTGTTCACAAAAGGAGTGATGAAATCATGGAAACTGTGTAGATCAAAATTGGTCAATGCTGACTGGCGATTGCTAACTGTATCGTTACTGGGTTTAGAAGTAGATGGAGATTTTAAATGAACTCTTGTTCTTTGGTGCAGAAGAAGTAGGATGCAGCCTGTAGGACAGAGAAGTGAGTATTGTTATTTAGATATCATCCTGTGTGTCCTCTTGGTATTCAGGACTTGTGCACCTATTGAAAGTTGGAGGTAAAAGCTTTGGATGCGGACATGGGAAGGGAATGAGATGGAAGAGGACAGGAAAGACCGAAGTTTTTTTCCTATTTCAGCAGAGAATAGATTGAATGTGATTTGGCCACTGCACCTTAATGGGTAATCCCCACTCTGAGCCTCAGATGAAAAGAAAAAATCTATAAGGCTAGGGATAATGCAATAGGATTTTTGCAGACTTTTCTCAGATGTAAAGTGAGCTACTGAATAGCCCAGCCTTTAGCGGTAACTTTTTCTTAGAGCACAGAGCTAGTTAATTGATTTAGCCTAGTTGGGTAAATCTGTTTTTCATTGCTTGCACATCCCACGCACAGAGTCCTTTTGTGCGCACCATTTTTCCCTTTCCTCACTTGCCCCTCAACATATATTTTTCCTAAACCTCTGGCTGACCTGTCCCAGCAATGCCGTTCATGCCAGCAGCATGGTCTCCATGGCACTTGGTGTCATTGACCCCAGTAGGAAGAGTTCACAGCAGCAGAGAGTGAAGTCTTCTCTAAACCTAAAACTGAAATGAATCCTTCTTGTGGAAGACTGCAATGCAAAAGAGCAGATTTCTCTGTGTGCTTGGTCCCTGGGTGTGGTGTGGATCGTTGGAGACCAAGAGTCAAGGTTACCTATATGCTATGCTCTTTTTCTATACCAAAATATTCTCTTTGGTGACTAAGCACTGTGGATCTTGGTTTCTTGACTGATCTTATTTCAAACAGGCTAGGTCCTGCACCAAGGCAGTGTTTCACTCAGAGCTCTGAGGAGTTACAGAGATGGAGGAGTTCAAGCAATGCCAAGAAACAAGAGGATCTTCCAAACAAACAGAGCAGGAAGGAGGGATCTGGAGGCTGTATAGGGGGAACGCAGACTGCAGTTGAAAAAGGAAAACGGTGATATTCAGGGTAGGCTATTCTTTGAGCCTACTACAGCAGTTGCTGTCGGCAGGGCTTGCTGCAATAAGCGTGTCAGCCTCTCGGGATTCCCAAAGTGCTCTGTAAACTTCACAGCAATAGGAAATATGCACAGGGATTGCTTCATTCATCACTAAAATGCATCCACGGCTAGCGTGAAATATAGTAACTGCTTAGTGCCACACAGGAACCATCCTTATGGCAGAAAGTGAGAAGTGTCTTTTAAACTTGAAAGTGGAGGAGGCAGAATGCAGTTAAGCGAATGGTGTTTGTACAGGACATGAGGGTTGATTCTACAGTCCTGGTTCGTGTTCTCGTCCCCAATTAAAAATGCTCTGCCAGGAAAATGCTTTACCTCTTCTGTAATGGTCCAGGTCTAAGTTTCTTATCTTCTCTGAAAAACAGTATGTCCACAGCACAGTGTGCTCCCTGCCATAACCTTTAGTTCATTACTGATTCAAAGTGTGAGTGCCAGCTATTGAATCAGAGGGTTGGGACCAAGCTAAAGGTCAGGATTGTGTCTACATACATAGAAGCAACCATAACCTCTTCTTCTTTCCAAAAGCGCTAATATGTGGAGATGTAAAAGTTCGTATCTGTGAATTCTGCAGCTCCTGCATCAGGGTTGTGAAGCAAACGGACAGGTAGGAAAAGACAGTTTCCCAGCTGGGGAGAATCACATCAAGGGACTGATAGAGTTTAGGAGATAGTGGGCACAGGCATAGAGCCATTGTTATTCTCCAGGGTGGAAAAAAATGTGTTTCTGCCATCAAGAGCAGACAATACCTGGGAGCAATTTGAAAAGCCAGGCTAACTCCCATAGCTTGCTGGCCTCCGAGATAACACTTTTACCTGTGTCCTGTATCCCACTGCAAAGATTTCCTGCTGCTGTTTTTTCCAGCTCATGCTTACTTTCCACAGTCTTTGTGCCTCCAGCAGCTTTTGAGCTAACTTTGCACTTCTTTAAATTTATTTTTGCCTTCTGTAGTTTGACTTCTGTGATAGAGGACTGAATGCCTTGCATCTGTAGGGAAAGACAGTATCTCCTTCAAGACATGCATGGACTTGTATACCTCTGCTGCATGTTAAATTGACAGATTTTGTCTCTGTTATTTGGAATTTCTCTATTGTTAAAACACTTCAATGCCTGTCATTAGTGAAGGGGCATTAGGTTGATAGGACCACTTTCTCAGTCTCCCATATTTACTCGCCTGCATCAGTTCTGCTGAGCTTAATTTTAATTATAATCCACTGGGTCACCTGTGTTCCATCAGACTGTTTTCTCTAAGGTTTCGCTTCATTAGAACTTTATTATAGAGCTAATTTTATTTTTTAAAGCCATCAAATTCAAGGCTGAGCTATGAATTTTTCCTGTTAAACAGGAAGGTATCCCAGGTCCGTGCTGTGATTCAGCAGATTCTGCGTTCTTAGCCCAGGCTGTCACCAGATCAGTGCTGTTGAATTAAGTAGCATCCTTGACTTTCTTTTCCTTAGCTCCTCTATCTGTAAAATGGAGACCATGCTAATCTCTCATTTGTGTAACTCTGTAATGTTTGTCCGGCACTTCAAAGATGCCGAATACAGTAAAACTGCCAAGCATCCTTTCACTAACAGGATTGATGATTTACACCCAAAATGCTCATTTTTGTGCTAAAACTAGATCACCTGAAAGATACTGCAGTTGGAACCAAACCAAGGAGGGGGGGTGGGGGGAGGAAACCATCTGTTACACAACAGCAAAAATGTTTCAGGGCATTCGCCTGGGAAGCTCTGGGTGACGAGTTTAGAATATGAAGGCTTATTTATATGGATGGAGCTAATTTTCTCCAAGTTATTCATTTTTCACTTAGGGAATTACCTAATCTTACAAGAGACTCTAAGAGGAAAGATTCATTTATTCTTTGTCTCGTTCAGCCCCAGGCAAGCCTGAAGATGCTCTGCCTCTTCCAGTTCTGCTTTTTTAACCAATTCTGTTAATGGAGCTTAAAGATTTTCTTCTTCTGGTTAAAAAGGGTTAATATTTCTCATTCACTCTCACCCTTCTCCTCCTCTTTTTCTGGAGAGTTCTTTTTTTGGCATCTCTGGCTGTTTCTATCATCTTCTCCCCCTAATCTGCCACTATCT
The DNA here is from genome assembly GCA_013401275.1 of Pandion haliaetus. NCBI lineage: Eukaryota > Metazoa > Chordata > Aves > Accipitriformes > Pandionidae > Pandion > Pandion haliaetus. The sequence goes on along the minus strand of VYZV01001874.1, from coordinate 234,466 downwards.
GAAGAATTCATTACATTTCAAATCAGAGGCCTTGCTGCATACATTAGCAGGTTTTAATAGACTTGCCACGACTCAAAAAGGAGGAAAAAAAGAGAGAAGATTTAAAACTCTTGTCTTGCCGAAAGCAGACAGATTGACTCAAAAATGACTCAGTCAATAAAAGATGAGTTTTGAAAAGGCTTCCCTCCTCTCAAAGGGAGCTCGTATTCCAGCGAATTAGGTTTTTCTAAGCCCACTGTCAGAAATTAATAATACATACAGCATGTAAAATGGATTTAGCCCTCTACAGCCTTATACAAACATATCTTTGACTTGCTAAATGTGACACGACTACCAGGATTTTCCAGCCTTTATCCCAGGAGTTTGTCATCTCTCCAGAATGGTGACCTCAGTGGAATTTTTAAACACATTAGAAAAAAATGGCTAAATGAGATTTTCATTAAGAATGTGTTTCTACTTCCATCACCCTTTTTCTCCACCCAACCCCCCTCTGTCAGAGCATTTTATTATTATTATTTGCAGCCAAAATTATGCCAAAGGCTCTAGTTTAAACTCTCAAGCTATTGAGTCCCTTTACTAGACTCTTTCAGTGGCCTTCCTTCAAAGAAAGAGATACTGAACCTTCTGTGTTGTAGCAGAAATCTGTCATTTGGGTGTTGGGTTTTTTTCTGCTGCTGCAAAAAGGCCATTAAAATGGCTCTTTCTTACAAAAAAGAAAGGGCTTCTGTCTTATTAGATCTATCCACAAGTATTCTTTTGTGATTTGAGGTCTTCCCAGGTGGTCCTGGTAATTTGAACATGCAGGCATGAAATCAGTCACCACTTGTGTTAGTTACTCCACCAAAGTCCCTCAGCTGATAAGAATTAAAAGTGGTACTAGTTTTGACCTCCTTGACGGTTTGGGTAGATCCTTTTTTCAGACTGCCCTTGTTCTGCGTTTGGGCAGAGCTCTAAGAATCCACAGAAGGTATTGTCTTTAGCAGGTAAGTCCATACAGCCTTCTGGGTGGCTGTGGGCTGACTGCATTTGTCCATCTCATTGTTTTCTCATTCTTCCAAAT